>NW_019060005.1:272784-282968 GCF_000696155.1 Zootermopsis nevadensis | reverse complement strand
CCAGTCACAGAGACATCACGAAAAGTTTTAATGAAAAAGTTAAAACTTCTCATGGTACAAGCTGGGCGGTCAAGTGACGTGACGGACGCCAGTAAATGGCGTCGAAGTTCATCGCGTTTCAGCTCAGGTGAAGAAGACAGTGAAAACGATGATTTGAAAACACGTTTAAATAGCTCCATGCCACCTCCAAGTTCAAATTTCAGAACATCAAGACGAAAGTCAACGGGAAGATTGAGTGAATATGCAGTTACACCAAGCAGGATGGGTCGTAAGGATAGTAACTTACGAAACGATATGTTGAGTGCTCAGAAAACGGGCACTCTGGAGAGTGAGCCGAGCAAAAAGAGGAATTCACGTTTGTCTTCCAGCCCTGGTTTGAACTCGGGCTCATTAAGGAACTCTAGTGTTCGCCGTATTTCGTCTCGTGCGAGTGTATCGTCTACAGTTAAAGATGATTTTGAGACTGGTTCAGATTCTGATATTGACAGCAAGAAATGGGAAAGCAATACCGGTCAGGTGTTTTCTCCATCAAATTCCACTGAAAGTGTGTCCTATTCTTCTTCCTTTCTGTCCCGCCTGTCCTCAGTTCGACCTAGGCACAAAAGTGATTGCAGAGGTGTTGACAGTAGTAGTGTAAATACTTTACTAGGGTTCCGAAAATCATTTCAGTCATCTAGTGCTACCAACACTGCGGACAGTTGGACGGCAACCAGGTCAACAACTATGCCATTCCAATCCAACTTTGTCAAGAGGCTTTCTGGATTGTCGTCTAGTACTTGTAGCTCTAGAGGTATGTGTGATAGAACATTATGTGCATTAGGGCAATAAAGATGGGTTAGGTTTATCCAGTTTTGTAATGACCCTTTAAAATCTTTGAATTTGTTTTTTGGTCTTCATTTTGTTGGACTTTTTTTACCTTCATAGATAAATTCACTTGAAGTAACTTTATGTAACATCATTACCTGTTTTTTGGGGATCCCAGCTGCAAGTAAGTGTAGGTTTAGTGAAGACCTTTTTATCTAGACAAAAATCCAATGTAACCATATGCTTTTCCTTCTTCTAACATCTCACAATGTCAGAACTTTATTAATATAAGGAACATCAGACCGCTAATGTGGTTAAGATGCAGTGTTAATTATGTCAGTAATGGAAGTTACACATAATGGATGCTGATGTCTGAAGTGTAGCAGGCAGAGGTGGTTAAACATGGTACCTGAGTCAAATGTAATTTCCATTTTTGATCAATTTGTGGTATGTAGATGGACTGTGAGGAGGCTAGGGCTCGATTTTGGGCTGTTACGCCATAGTAGTAGTAGTAGTAGATGGACTGTAATATAAGAGGAGTTTTTATGTTTAGGTGTTGTATGATGTATGTTTGATATAAAAGTGAAATTCTATTGGAGTGTTAAATAATGAAGATAATATATTGCCAGTTTTAACATGGAGGGATTTTGGAAAAAAATACAATGAGAAGGACTGGACTTGGTATAGTTTTTATTTGCAATTGCTGAACAATATTATCCTGACCCTATAGTAGCCATCATCAAATTGCATGTGTCAAAGCCACAGAAAATTCATTTAATGTTGAAATATGAAATGTGGAGCCCAGGCAAGTGAAGACACCTCAGAACATGCACAGTAAAGCTAGAAATGCCAGACTTTTGACTCAAGAGCTGTGCAGTAAGGGGGGAGTCTTTCCATGGCTTTGAAGCATGCATTTTGGTGACTGCTAGTTTAGTTCGAAGAAATGTTTGTTGCACTTTCTCTTACATAAGAAATAGATGTTAATGTTGAGTCTTCCTGATAAATATTATTTACTAGTTTATATCAGAATCTAAGAAGTTCATACATTGGAACTGTTTTGATTGATTTACAGGAATTACACTCAGTTGAATGAGTAATAATTGTGATATGCTTTATGCTCTAGCCTTTATCACTTGTACCACGTTTCATGGCTCTGCTGGATGCCACTCAGTTCTATACTAAAGTTCAGCTTTGCTTTGAAACAATTTGAATTTTATAATATTTATGCTACGGTTTTCACATTTCTATTGTAATTTTTTCTGTTATCTCCTGTTGATGAAACCTGAACTCAGATGTGTTGAATAGATGTAGTTATATTGAGTTTGAAGATTCCTGTCTTCTGGGTTGTTGCGCAGTGTAGACTACACAGCGCAACAATCCAGAAGAGAGGAATCTTCATACTCATCATTGTGAAAACCTCAAATCTTATACATTAACTTTGGTTGTTCAGTGATTGAGGCTAACTCTTTTTTTCAGACCCAACTGAGTAGGTGCCCCTCTCACCCTTTTTAACCTAAGGATGGAAGCAGATCCAGCTTCCAAAATGTAGTGTTAAAAAAAAGATAAATGTAGTCCAAGAATATAGTAATCCATACTGTAATATACCATCGTCAGTCAGATGTTTCTTGTTGGACATGTAGGTTTATTTTATTTTTTAACAACACTTCCAATTATTTTGAGCGGTAAACCCAAAATATTTATTTGGCGTAAATGTTCAATACTCATATATTAAATATATGGTGAGTATTTTGTGAGATTTTAAGTTCTCAGCGACTAGTATGAAGATGACTGTTTTCTGGGATGTTACTCTCTGAAGTTACAGAAATTGACTTACATTTCAGAAGTGCTTACTGCGTTAATCATCAGTGAGATGATGGTGGTAGTAAACACCTCTGAAACGTCTTCTGTCAATTTCAGCAAGACTACCCAGCACAACATCCCAGAAGATGGCCATCTTCAGTGAGTATTTCATTTGGTAACTTGGAGATGGCTTTGTAAATTTATAGGAAATTTGTTCAGGCCTGATTAATGACACATCCCGCATGTTTATTGTTTTCTATATGTGTTTGGATATTAATATAAATTGTTTTTATCATTTGTTAGGATCAACTCCATCAAGCATCTTTGATGTGAAGGAAAATGATGATGCACCAAACTCACCAAATGGTCTCTTCACCCCTTCCAGGTACTTTTTAGTGTATGTCAGTTGTAGAGTTACATTTCTCAGTCTGGTATGTATGTTAAAACTGGAGGAGACATTTTAAAGTAATTTTAGTGTTGGTAATTAACACATTTTAAAGTAATTTTTCAGTGAGACTTGATTTTAATAGATGTAAATGTTACTACAGTGACCAGATTGTCTGTTTCTAAGTTTGAATTAGAGAAGTCAGTTTCAGGTGCGCTGTGTTCTTGTGTGATTAATCCAGATGAGTACATCAGAGTCACAATAAAGTACAACATATGCAAAAATGAAGTGAAACACGTTTTCTCTTGTGATTTAATGAGTGTTGGCAACACAGAGTACATTGCTATCTCTTCCTCATGTGGTATCCATAGATGGTGAAGAAATTAGTAGTTTCACAGCAGTTGTGTGGGAAATTTGAGAACTGATCTTAATTCTTGTTTTCAAGCCTAGAAGTTTAAAACATACAAAATGTGTAGAAGAATATCAGTTCAGTCTGGTAAAGCTAGTGTGCACATTGAGATAAAGTAATTAATTAATTGTAAAACAGTGGTGACTGAGGTGATGTTTTCGTGAACATTTTCAGAGGTGCTTACTAGGCCCCTCATAATTGAGTACCAGAATTTGAGCAGTTGTAAGACTTACAATCTCTGAAGAAAGCTGTCTTCTGAGTTGTTGTGCCGTGTAGTCTGGTAGAAGTTTATTGATGCTTCAGAGGTCCTTGCTGCCTCCATCATCAGGGTTATCTACCTCTGAAATGTTGGTAAACTTCTACCAGACTACATGGCGCAACAACCCAGATGACTGCCATCTTCAGACTCAGTGCCGTGAAAACCTCAAATCCTACTTACATTCTCTGCTTCTTGAGCTGTAAGAACAGGAAGGGGAGGTCTTGTTACAATATCTAAGTAATAACTGTTAATGGATTTGGATACAGTATTTCATATGAAAAACAAGAATTACATAGTGGCACCACAATGTAACATATCCTCTGATTTCATGTGGGTTCATTTCAAGCTGTTTTTAATTGCAGTTATTCTTCATTACTGTTCTTGAAAATACTGATGTAATCATAAGCTGCTGTTTCCATCTTATGGCAGTAACAACTAATCTTGACTGAAGAAATTTGTTTCCTAACTATATAAATGAGTAAGTTTGGAACAGTGCATGGACAAAGGAGAGATCGTGATAGTGCTTCCAAATTGCACAAAGCCACCAATTTGGTGTAAATGTCAAAGTTTGAGGTGTTTTTGCCTGCCCACGTACCAATTGCTCTATGTTGTACATTGTCTGGGAGATTTAACACTTTAAAGCAACTGTTTGTGCCACCTGCTTTAACATTTGATATCTCTTCATTTTCCCCACAAAGTTTATGTGTGGGATTGACATGATTCTTGGACAATGGTATCTTTATTTCTGTAAACAGTATTAACCAGTTGATCTCTGTAATAGAGATGTGTTGCGTTGTCTTTGCAGTATTGACTGAATTTTTAAATATTATTTAGATGAGCTTCAGGCTTCAAAGGGTTAATTTGAATTGCTGCCTCATCCTTCCTATTCCCTATTCACACTTAACATGGAGTAATGTTAACTGTTTCTGAATACTGAAAGAGGCACTTTGATAACGATGATGCTTTCTTGTGACAGGTCAAGACATGATACGTGAAAGACCTACTGAATTCTCTTGAGGAAAGCACCCATTGGTTCAGTGCCGGTTGAAGTGTGTGGGCCATAATTTTAACTCATCAAAGATTAAATATGTGCTCTGCTTTATATGGCTAATATATAATTTGTATAGCTTTTACCATTTTAATTTGTGTCATAATGTCTGTTTTATATTCAGCAGCAGCAGTAGTATTAGCAGTGCAACTGAGAAAGTATAACAAAAGGCTCTGACAGATTGTACAGAAATTGAGAAATGTGTCTTTTCATGTGATGGGGATTGTGGATATAGTGAAGATCAGTTTTAGAGTATGAAATTTTGGCTATTTGTTAGTTAAAACAAACTCAGAATAAAAGTTTGCATGCATTTTCAGGCGATCCGGCTTCTCTCAGTCCGATCTGTCTCAAGAGTTCAAGACTACAGAAGATGAGGTGAAGTTCGGATGCAACTCTCAGTTTGTATCCATGATTCTTCTAGCCGTGGCAGCACTGTTCTTCACTGTGCTGGCTGTCATGTATGTCAGTGTGAGATCAAGGGATGCTGTCAGTTTTGGCCTAGAAGACAAGGGTAAGTTCAGTGGCTGGACACCTCAGTCCCTCACACTAAAACTAGCAGCAGGATGACTAATGTAATATTTTTTCTTGCAGGAAATACGTTTCCAATCTGTCCGCAGAAAGTGGGCTGGAGCGGGTCTGTCACTTCTGAGGTGAGAAAACTAATATTGTGTTACCTCTGAACTTACATATATCAAAACATGATTTTTAACAGTATTTTACTAACTCTTGGATCTTGGTCTTCGTTTTAGTCACAGAATTACTTGAAGTAAAGAGTTTTCTGGATATGATCCATTGTCCAATAAATAAAATCGGTAAAATACACGTTTCGGAGATGGGACTCTATCTCCGTCTTCAGGTAGACATACTCTGTTGGACCCAATCGATAGAGCCAATCCCTATCTCCGGACATGGCAGAAGTGGAAGTCATAGAATATAAACTGATCAGGACAGCATTCTCGAAAAAATTATAAGAATTATATATAAATATTAATTTTAGCATATATCACTCTAAGTTATGAAACTAGATTAGTATACTGAACAGGGTAATATATTCTATGAATTAATCAATGTTAATTTATGTTGGCAATTGCAATGCATCAGGTTTGGTAAGCCTGGAAAAATACTGTCCACAGATTGGGAGTTGGAGAGGCAGTTGTGGTAAGGGAATAGGTGGTATTGAGTATTCTGCCATTGTTTCTGTGTAACATCAGCTTTTGCTTGAGTTATACAACACAGATGTTTCTTTTCTCATACCAACACTTACTGACAATTTTGGCATAAGTGTTAGTGGCAGGCGGACAAGTAAAACTGCCTCACCATCTCTCAGTTGGTGAACTGTACATCGAGTGTACCTTTTGCCATGTGTAAGACTGTAACCAGCAAAAGTGTGGACAGCATTGTATTCCTGTAAGTAATAAGCATAATGCAGATGCATGTTTTTAGAAGCGTAGTTTTGCGGAACATACAGAATACAAATTCGTGTGGTCTGGTAAAATAGTGAATGACATTTCAGTGGTCCTCCTTGCAGGAAGAACTCTGTGTGGATCATCAAGAACTGATGCCTGCTGTGAAGCTGGCCAAACTGTTGCATCCCGAGTTGAATGCACGGGCCATCAACCAACAATGTTATGGTGGACATTCTGCTGTAATGTCACACCATGAAATCATCAAATGGCTTGTAAAGAAGTTGGTGAGTAATATTTTGAAGAGTTGTTAAAATTTTCCAGCTGTGTCTCATGGAGTTTAAGTTTTCTATTTGCACATTTGTTTGTTTTAAAATTTTATGAGCAAGATAAAATGCTTTGTTGTCATATGTAATGCAAATGTCTTTTATAAAATTAAGGTGAAGCTTATTATTGTCTATAAAGTCTATTTTGGTCAAATGTATTTTGACAAAATTCAGTACTTCTAAAGGCGTAACAAAGTCCAGTTATTCAATGTCTGACTGGGACTGCCGCTTTCTGTAACTTCCCAACTTCCTCTAACAATACTGTAACCTCTTTAAAGTTAACAGTCAGAAGAGATTTTGATACTTTATTCTGGAAATCTAAATTACAGATATGTTTTCTGCATTCTAAATTTTATTTCTAATGCACTGTTCATTATGTTCAGAACAGGCAGTGCTGGGTCTGTATAAAAATCATAATTTGTGTTTGCCACATAATCGTGCACATAATATATTGTACTCTTGGACCTATGATCAGAAACTTTAAATTTAACATCTCTTTGATAAATATATGTTGTCTGAAATTTCTCACGTGGTTGAGGGTTTAGCATTTGTTCTCGTAGTTTATGTCACTGTTGGTTGGTGACTGACAGCAATATATCAGTAGAGAACAATTGAAGGACATAAAATTAAAGTCACAGATGTAGTACTGTGTGTTTATATTTTGAGTTTTAAATAATAAGACTGCAAAAACATTTGCTTTGGGAGAATGGTTGGGTATTAGGTGTAGCGTAATGAATTTACAGCTGAGTTTTATTGTGCTAAATGAACTATTTATGTCTTTGTTGTAATAAGTCATGCAAAGCATTATCACACATCTTAGAACTGAATTTTTAAAAAAGTAAGAATTAGGTGATATATATGTAGGAAATTCCTGGGCCACACAAAATTGTGGACCGTAAGTGGCTAATGTGCTGCCGTTTGGATGGGTTTTTCCTGTGTATAACTAAAGGCACCATTGCGATCAACACTGCCATGTAGAAAGCCTCTTAGTGTGTAATACACATGGTTGTAGCAGTTGATAATTTGTCACCATGTTAATGTATGTGTTTTTATTTTTAGAATGACCCGCATTTGGAGCTTCATTTACGTTCTCTCAAAGTATTGCTAATCTCAAATTCCCACTGGGGCATCCGAGTAGTGGAGTCTGCGTTTGGAGATGCTACTGAAAGCACGAGCAATCGTCGTCTCGTGGATGCAGGTGGCTTGGCTGTGACTGATCCAGATTTGCCACTCTTCTGCTATCTGAAGACCAAAGTGTTGGGCATTCTCTACAGTTTCCTGTGTATTGTTGTTGGTAAGTTTCATGGCCCTTCTCTCTTTATCTGCACAGGAACATCTGTCTCTTAAGCTTGTTGTGATGGCTGTTACTTTAGTAAATTTAGTATAATAAGCCCTGTGTTAATTTATTTATCCATTTAGGTTATCTTTCTGTATATATGCCTGTATTTCTGCTTATCTTTCCATGGTTGAGTCACACACACACATGCTTCAAGTGTTTTTAATATTAAATATATTACTGTATTTAAAGAGAAATCTGAGAATGGAAAAGGCGGAAATCATGTTAACTGCTTATTCTTTGCACAACTTAATGTAATTGAATGTGTATTTAGTTAGTACTTTCATGTTGCAGGAATCTATGTGCTTTATGGTATCAAACTAGCAACACAATGGTACATGCGGCACAGGGAACGAGACAAAATGGAGGTATACAAAATGGTAGAGCGCATCATTGAACTTCTGGTGAACCACCAACAGAATGCCACACCTGGCAAACAGCCATTCCTTGCAGTCAATCACGTTAGAGACCAGCTGATACCTCCACCAGACCGCAGTCGTAAGTCGTGCATTAATGTTTGTATCTGTTGTATAAAGAATGTAAAAGATTCGGTAGCAGGGCAAAATGTCATAAGCATTTGTAGGTTTGTAAAAGTTACAAAATCTTGAAACAGGATCATTATTATGAAGATGTATTAGCAGCCATGATTTAAACTTAAAAATATATTGATTATAAGTGTGTCTGTATTTTGATATGCAATAGTATGTTTTTTTCCTGTTTCAGTATGAGCTAAGTGCTTTTCTCTGTCTGTATAATTGAAGGTAAATTTATGAGAGTAGCAATGATATGGAAAGTATTATGTTGGCAGGTCTGGCAAAGGTGTGGAATAAGGCTGTGCACTGGATAAAGAATTCAGAATCTCGTGTACGCTGCGAATTGCAGTCTATTGCAGGAGAGGAGTTTCCAGTGTGGCGCTGGCTTCCTCATGCTTCGATATCGTGCATCTCTAGGTAAATTACTAATTAACTACAGTTCTAAAGTTTCAGATTATGTGTCATGATAACATCCAGGAATGTGACATTCAGCTTATAAATTAAGTATCTTAATATGCTTGGGGGGAAGGGGAAAATTCCTTTAAATGTTATTCCAGTGGAGTGGTGCTAGAATGTATTTCAGAAATTGAAAATTGTTGGAATAGAAAATTGCTTAATGTATCAAAAATAATTTGGGGGGGGGGGGGGGAACAATTTGATCTACAAATGTAATGTTTTCCGGGATGTTCTTTAAAGATTTATTTAGTAAATACATCCTTTGGAGGGGATGTGTTTACGTGGTTGTCATCGTGACAGAAGGCCTTGAAGTGTTGCTACATTCAGGAAATCTGTCCTTCGCGAAAAGGCCTTTGGTTGAATGGATGGGAGTTGAACTCGGAAGACCTGGGATCGCTTTGGTTGATGACCTCCGTGATTCGTGACTGTTGTAAACAGGACGTACCGCTTTTTTAAATTATACCCTGGCATTTGCCTTACACCCGAGGAAAAACACGGAATACCTCCTTCAGGGTGTCACTAACTCGTAGCCGTATTTTTGATCCGGTCCCGATGAACGTCAGAGGTAGAGGTTTGCTCTAAGGGTGATATTTATAATCGACGGGATGTTGAAAAAAATGGCGTTTTTTTTCCTCTCACATCGCCTGCTACTAACTTCTTGGATGAAGAAAGAAAGCACCTGTTCGAGTAAATGCACCTGGCCGATTATTTATATTCTGTTCTATAATAAAGCCAAATGGATATTTTATTTTTGTAAGGATGTCATTAGATTTTACTAATTTTTGTTTCAACTTTTCACGTCAGGAAAGTAAGCGGTCAACAGAACCAATGCTTGTTAGGGTAAAATAATAAGCAGGGCTAATTCAACTGTAACTGAAACTCAGAGCTGTTTGAAAATTTTACGCGGTTTCGTGCCCAGAAAAAAAAATTCACTTCTGATTAAAATCCATTGACCTTAACATTTGTTACGGTAGGGTAAATAGCTACTGTTAAAATTAAAAACCGATTCTGTTTCTGGCACAAATCTGCCTTCATGTGTATTTTTCCATGTAAATTATTATTAATATTAATATTTAGTGTTATTAATTGAATTATATTACTTAGGTATCGTATTTTGCCCATTCGCTTGTGAAATATTATTCAATAAATGAATTGAATTATCATTATTATTATTAATATGTTTATTATTATTATTTAGTGTTCTGTCTGACGACAGGTCCATATGAACAGGATCCTTCCATCCTTTTCTCGGACTGGGACCTGTTCATATGTTTTTTAGGCAGGTGATACAGAAGTGGTTTGCCATTGCCTTCTTCTGTGTGTGAATGGAGTAACTGTTGGGATGCCACGGAGGAAAACTCCGTGTTGCCTAGACCACGGCCTTGCCCAACACAAGTTATAAATTCGGGCACCGCCGGGAATCGA
>NW_019060005.1:218146-262177 GCF_000696155.1 Zootermopsis nevadensis | reverse complement strand
GGGGGGGGGGGGGGGGGGGGGGAGCAGCAGCAGTAGCAGTAACATCAACAAGAATACAACACTACTTTACACACTTTAGTTATGCTGCTTCCATTACCAAAATATATGCACCAATGTATTCATTATCATCATCCAGGATGGATTTAGATCTCTTTTGGTTTGGGAGGGTAACACCATTTCTTAAATTTGGTTTATATATGTTCAATAAACTCATGCCTTACATTAAGTATGTTAATGTATTTGTTCTGGGATCGTGTCAGTTGTGCACCAAATTGAAACGTGGTGGGACCGGAATCGTTGTTGTACAGGGATGGAATTTACGCCCCATACTGTGGGCTACTGGTGTGACACGTAGCCAGCTGAGCTACGTGTAAGCTGTGATGCACAGATGATAAAGGCTGATGAAATACATATTGTGTGTTATGTATACTTTTTATATTGTATTTGAATTCTTGGGCAACTGTATTATTCCTTTTACTTATCTTTAATTCATTTGCGTGAATCTCTTTTTTCATTTGGTGTTTCTCGAACAACTACCCAACCAATCATTTCCTTCCAAATTAATTTTCTGTTGAATGTTGTGAGAAACAATTCTGTTTTTCTGAGGTTTGAGGTTTTCATATAAGTGACGCTGTATGTGGTCTTCATTATATTTGTTCATTGCGTTATGGAATTTATTTGTTATCAGGTGAATGTGTTTTTCATTTGTGTTTTTTTGTGATATTGGCAGTGCCGTGTCCTCAGAGCAGTCAACACCTCGTCGTAACAACAAGGTGTGGCAAGGGCAGGCATTTGTTATAATGAGTGGCAGTCCCAACTCTCCACCATGTTCTCCAACACCTTGTCTGAAGATAAGACACATGTTTGATCCAGATGTGTAAGTTGTGTTCATGCTTTTCTGTAACAGCCCAATAACTCGAAGTCCCTTAGCAATGTATATTACGTGCATGTATGTTGTCACTTTAGCAGAAGACAATTATCGGTTAAGTAAGAACATACACTTTAAGTGGAGCAGAAATCATAGTAAAATAGGTTACTGCCAGTTTCTTGTCCTTTATAATTATCATTCTCATCACTATTTATTTATAGCTTATTTAACAACACTTTTTGAGTAGCTCAGACTACACAGCATTGAGTGAGAGGATGATAGTGAATAATGCATTGCAAAAGGATGTGGAAGGAAGCGGCCGTGGCCTAATTCTTGGTACTATCCTGACATTTTCCTGGAGGGACTGAGGAAAACATCGAAAAACCCAGTCAGGATAGCTGGTCTCTGGGCCGAGATTTGAACCCAGGGCCTACTGTATACTCATCATTATACAATTTAGTGCTATGGCATAGTTGAAAAACATGTTATGTCACATTGTGTACATCTTAAATGTGTAAATTATTTTATTTGTTCCTTGCACTTTGATAGTCACTTCCCAGATAGTAATGTTTCAAAATTACATAATAAATACAAGAATAATTATAATATAGAGTGAACAAACCAACAACTATTAACACTATAATGGACACTATTGCCATACGCGTTTCGACCTCAAGAGGTCATCATCAGTGGCATCAGGGAAATTAATACATATAGTCAAATGGTTCGAGCAAATTTCATAATTAAAATAAAAGGTAATTGACAAGATGACTGCACTAGATGCTGTTATTCACAGGAGTAAAACTCGCACTTTGCTGTTGATTCCGTTGTACGGTGGCCGTTGCTGATCTTGGCGAGCTGTAGTTGCATCGTCTGTACCTGTGAACTCCAGAACCGTCAGCGAGAGACTGTCAGTTGGAAATGCATGGGTATATATAAACTTGAAATCAGGGTGGCCAACTATTGAAAAAATTACTTTCTCCTGTTTAATGCTAGGTCAAATAATACGTTAGAATCTTTGGTGTTTTGTTCGTTGATGATGGCTTCTTGTTGACTACTTTTGTATATGTGGAATTTTTCTAAGATATCTAGCATTTTACCCTTTGGAGCTACTCTTAATATGTTCATGATATCTATGTGGCCGTATTCGTGTCTATAGATCAAAAGACGCGCAGTTATGACGTGGTTCACGGGAACCGCCCTGGAATCGGCGTTTCTCATTGGTCAATTGGATTCGTAATTCCCCTAACCACATTATGGAAGTCACGTATGCATTATTTCCCAAGAAAACACAGAACTTGGATGTTAACTTCTGCGGTAGGAAGAGTGGTTGGTTTAATCCGACTTCTCCGGACTTCCCACCAGTCATCCTGTATTTTGCGTAACACTGTGAAATCCCAAGATTTCTGAAACAACTGCTACCCAGGGGTGCAAATACACGGCAAGGGGCCGCTGGCACAACAGTTGGGTTTCTTTACCAAATTCTTCTTTGGAGACTGGTATTTTTGCAATCTGTTAACAAGGAAATTGAATGCAGCTTGTTTGTGGGAGTTGGGATGGTTAGATGTTTTGTGTATTACCATGTCAGAGAATGTGGGTTTCCTGTAGATGCCCAATTGGAATTCTGTCAGGTGTCTGTGAATAGCGAGGTCTAAAAAGTTAATTTTATTATTATTTTCTGTTTCTAAGTTATATTTTAACTTTTGGTGCATGTTGTTATGGTCATTTAGGATGTTTTTGGCTGTGGAGAAGGATTCGTCAAAAATAACTATAATATCTTCTACGTATCTAGCGATATATTTTATATGTCATTGTTTTATTATGTTTGGGTAAAACTTCTTTTCAATTTCTTGCAAAAAGATCTCAGATAAGATACTAGACATAGGGGAGCCCATAGGTGTACCGTCATTTTGCTGCCACTAAGTGTTATTGAACTCGAAAAAATTTTGTTAACGGTTTCTGCGAGTAGGTCACAAATTTCCTTTTGTGTTTCTTCGTCGTACTGCTCTAGTTTACATTTTATAATTTCTAATGTTTCTGTGATTGGGATATTTGTATATAAATTTGAAATATCGAGTGTTAACATTCTATATGTGGGTTAGGCAATCATATTTTTGATACTTTCTCCACATTGTGTGGAATTCTTTACGTTGTATTGGTATGGTAGATCTAAATATTGTTTTAGCAGTGCTGCCATAAATTTAGCAATTTTATATGTGGGAGCATTTCTATAATTTACTACAAACCTGATTGGGTTGTTTTATTTGTGTAATTTGATTAAGGCATTAAGTTTAAGAATAATTGTGGTATTTTCAGAAAAATAGGATACTGGAAACCTGAATTCAAACAGAATCAAGATCAGTGTTTGGTTTGAAACATTGTGTTTTTTTGTACACAGTCACTTGCACAGTTACACAGTTAATCTTTAAGTGACTCAATTTAAACTCCTGGCATATTTTATCATTTAATGTAGAGAAGTGTTTCTCAGCCTTTGGTACGTGTACCACTGGTGTCATGCAAGCCAATGTTGAGTGGTATGCGAACTAAATGAGAAAACCAAAAGATAATATTAACATAAATAAGTTTTCCTTGAACGCATTTGGTTAGTGGTACGTTTAGTGTGTTAAATTAGAATTAGTAGTTTGCCAGCAAAAAATGGTGAGAACCCCTGGTGTAGAGTTTCATTAATTAAATTGTATTTATTTTCTTATGTTAGAATCTCAAAGTAATAACTAACTTATTACAGTTCATTTATGGCCTCAGAGTCTAGTATCGATAATATAAAATTTTCTTTTCCAAAATTTGCAGACTGATTTTTTTTCTTTGCACAGTACAAAACTGTGCCTTTCGGTTAAAAACCCTGATATTTAAGGTAAGGAGTGAATTTAAAGGCCAAACAATAAATGTGTTATGCATCACAATCGATATGGAACATCAATGATATTTTATTATCTTAATTATAAGAAATTTTAAATATTGTGATAAGACGGATTAAAATAAATAATTGTTAGAATATTCACAATATGACGCAATTACACTATCTTAGGTAAAGCTTTATACATACTTAAATTTGATTCAAGTTGGAGGTGAGAGGTCATCTCCATGCTGTGGCCTGTTTAACCCCCTGAGGGCATATTAAAGCCCCTAAAATCCATTGGATGGGAGGCTGAGATGGTCTGAATGTGATGGTGAGGAGGAAAAAAGACATCGTCACTGTTGGAATTGGAGCCATAGTTAATCATCCCATAATGAGTTAGTACTGACACAGCTGTCCTGGCCCATACAGCCTTTTTTCTCTTGGTTGTACATGTTGAGACTAGAAGTGTTTTGAAAGGTTATTTTTCATTGTTTAGACTTGTAATCTTGTTCTCAATTGGAATGATTCTGCTGATTTAGGGAATTTGGAGATGAATGGCTAGTCCGGGTGCAGGATGCTATTCTGGAGAAGTGTGGGGAAGAGGGTGTCGTGGCATTGCACATCTCTGTGGATCGTGGCTCTCGAGAAGGATGTGTGTACCTCAAGTGTGCCTCTCAAGAAGATGCTGGCAAAGCATATCGAGCACTTCATGGCTGGTGGTTTGACAGTAGGCATTTTTTTATGGGGAAAGAACTTACTTGAACTTTTCATAGCTTTGTTGTCTTCTGGGCATCACACTTTGCTATAATGGTAGAAGGTTCTGGAGAAAGTTGCTGCTGCTACTTTAGATAAAAGCTCTCTTTATTTACTGTTTCAACACAGTGTGATACCCAGAACACTAAACAGTGGCATTACCATGTTTGTTGGTATAATGTGTGTACTTGTATTTATTAAGTGGGAGAAAGAAGGGAATCTCTGCCTTATTTCTGATGTGCGAGTAGAAATGTGAATGTAAGTGCCACCAGTATGATGAGAGAGGCATGCAGAATACTAGGGTGTTGATTGATGTGTTTACTAAATGCAAGAGAATGTAAAAACATGCCTAGATTTCTTTGATGTTGTGAGTTTTGACAGTTCCTTGTGTGGTTACATGTATATGAGCAATTGCTGGTATCTGGAGTCGGTAAGAGCAGGACGGTAGTTGATCGTATTAAATGAAAACTGTCAGGTTTTAGTAGGATTTAAAGTTCTCATGACAAAGTATGAAGATGGCTGTCTTCTGGGTTATAGCACCATGTAGTCTGGTAAAAATTTATTGACATTTCAGAGGTGCTTGCTGCCTCCATCATCAGGGTGACTCAAAACCTTGCTGATGGAGGCAGCAATTATTGTGTTGTAATAAAGCGTCTATTTGTGTAGGTTTCTGCAATTTGTATAATCTTTTCTCTTTTATGGATGAACATCTACTACATATCATGGGGTGCCTATGCCATAACACAGGCAGTTAGGTGCTGGTCTTTCACAACGGAGGCCCAGGCTCACGCCCAGGGCATTTCATGAGAGATTTGTAGTGAATAAAGTGGCACTGGGTCAGTTTTTTTTCTCCAAGTCCTTTGGTTTTCTACCATCAGTATCATCCCACCATTGCTCCATATTCAACCATGTCACCTGGGGGATTGGCATTGCACAGTTCCATGGAGATATTAATCTCATACTATAGTAGGAATAAAAAAATTATGAACTTTTGAACTTAAACTGTGGATGGAAAATGTGTGTTCAAATTTTATCCGTTGACAAGAAAATTGCTCACTTTTGAAGATATTCCTTATTTCAGTTGTCTGTAAAACATACCTCAATATAATATCCTGTCTGAACACATTAGGACGGGGGATATTGTGTATGTCTTGGGTGAGTTCAATAATTAATATTAAAACTTTCATTTTATATGATAGAAATTACATTATTTTTATGTAGTTATTTTTAACTTTTTTAATGCACATGTGAAATGCATTCTTAATGTGTCTAATCTTTAGTTGTTAATTTATTTTTGTAGTAGATTTATCTGAACCTTTTATTGATCTCTGTTCACAGGCAATTTGGTAACTGTGAAGTATCTGCGCCTGGAACGCTACCATGAACGTTTCCCAGAAGCAAAAGGCGCTGTTGTCCCTCTACACCCGTCCAATAATCAGAAACTCAGTTTGCAATGGCAGAGTCCATTGGAGAATAATTGAAGTGTATGTTTCCCCTCTTGTTTCTCAAGGTGAATTTGGGCTTATACATTGAAACCCTTTTCTAGACCAATTTGTAAATGTGGACTGTTCTTCAGTTAAAATATTTGGACAATTTGTTTTTATTTAAGTATATTGTAACATTTATAGTGTGATTATTGGTACAGTTTTTTCTCATTTTTAGGTGCTTAGATCAAATGATCCCAGTTAGTGCATTTAGAATCTGAGTGCAGTAATGACATATTTTCATGTATAGAAGTTTGTAACTGTTGAAGGATTAAAAAAAATGATTTTCACTATATTTTGGCAGACCCTTGTAAGTTATATAAATTGCTTTTATGATAATAATAATAATATGAATTCTTCATACTCAGCGCTGTGAAAACCTCAAATTCTTGATTGTAACTTTGCTTACTTAGTGAAATAATGCTGAATTGACTGAAATAATTCATGGTGGGGGTCTAATAATGTCATTTTAAGTATGTTTATTTATTTTGCCATATTTATTACATGAAGTTCAATTTTGATTTAGTATATCCCTGAAATTATGAGTTGCAGTGTTGTGCATGTATGTCTTTACATGTTGTATTTTTTGTTAGTTTTTATTTACTGCCACATTAAAATGATAAGTTTATATAATTGGTATGTTTTTTGTATTTTTTTATAATTCATGTTTGTTTAGTTGTTTATCAAGTTCATAAACGTAACAGTTGATTTGTTGTTCTGAAATATAATAAATGTAGAACATAATAATGTATTATAAACAATAGCATGGGAATCACAATAATGATTACTAAATAATATTTAAATATTACTACATTTTTTCCTTGTGCCATTATTGGTGCTTTTATCTTAAAAGCTGTAAAAAAAATTTTGACAAACAATATATGAGCTTATGAGACTTTTAAATATGTTTTTAGATAACATTTTATAAGTGGAAGTATTTTATTTATTGTTTCACAGACTCTTAAAGAAGCAGGCTTATTTAGGATCTTCTGTGAAGCTAGACTTGGTTAAACTCTACCACATTACTGGACGTGTCCTAGAGTTAGTGTATTAGAACTGTGCATGCGACAAAGTTTGTGTCCAGCTTTACATTTATCGGACACACACACACACCAAGTGGCATTCTTGATGGAATGGTTAGGAATAATTTGTTTTTTGTTATATATTGAACAGTGTGTAAGGTGGTTGAAAATTAAGAGTTTAACAACATTCTACTCTTAATTATTGGTGTATAAAGGTTTAAAAATCTTCCCTGATTTGAATATCATCTCATTCTTCATACTTGGTGTCAGTGATGAAAAATGTGTTTCCATAACTAAAGGAAAACTACATTCTGGTAAGAGCTTAATTTGCTGCAATGTTCTGTTAGAAAACTAGTCGTTATGTGGCAGCATGTAGAAAATTGTGCTTTTGGATGCAGTCTTTTAAGTATGAAGTATGAACTTTGGATGCTGCAGTTTCTCTGACTCAAAACTGTTTCATAAATCATATACCATTCCATTTTCCATCTCCGTGGAAAAGATGTGTAGTTCTTGAGCAAGTATTTCAAAAGTTGTAGGAAACTCGAACCTCGGTGCTTTGTGGCATGAATGAGGAAAATAAATCACAAATGGCGTCTACTTCACTATGTTGACTCCTTTTTTCCGCTTATGGTGAATGTAGCAACAAACACATTGATGATGGTGACTAGGAAAACGCCCATAACAACATAATTGTTGAGTCTATTTGCCTGTCGATGCTTTGAATCACCAGCCATATCATACCGTCCTTTGAAAATGAGGCATACTCCAACTGCCACCTGTGAAAATGTATAAATATATGTGGCAAAATAGTCACAAAATTATTTTTTATAGGAAATAAGGCACTTATTATAAATGATTCAAGCATTAGGTTTGTGTAATATATATTTTTTAAATTATATTAACACTATTTTTATGACATTTCATTTATGAGTTACTTCTCACAACGTGAACCTAATGCTTTTCAGTCGCATTTGTTTGTGAATTTAATGTCGTGTATTTAGTGTTAATAATATTGCTGAGTTGAATTTTATGATGGAGTGAGTTTGAAACACTCAAATACACATAGCATTAATTAGCTACACAACTTAGTTTCTTTGTCAAAGCAAACATTCTGTTAAATTACAATGGAATTATATATTTATAAAACTTTATTGTGATATATTATTTTGAATAATAAGTTTATAAAACAGAAACATTTGCTATACCTGCAGAAAAATGCTTATTACTATGAGCACGGTAATGGTATAAAATACTGTATTATGATCACCGAACTCTAAAATGTAGCGTAGTTGGTTGGCATTGGCTGTGATAAGTGCAATATCCATCATGCCTTGAGCTACTGTTTTCTTAGCTGCGTATGTATTTGCAGGACTCAGCAACTGTAAAAAATCACCATATTGTAGGTGTAATGGTAAATGCAGAACATTCTTAACCTCAGCACTAGATGGCGTTGAATGATCGACTTTAGAGTCTGGCTACTTTCACCCCTGGAAAAGAACCCTACTCAGGCTGGGGATGGCAACAGCAAATGCACAAAATTAAAAGTTGGTGAAATCCAGGTTACACTGGATTTATTTTTGTTCCTAATCACTACAATATAATAGCATATTTGGGGGAGGGGGGGCAAAGACATAAATTTGTATGCATTCTTAGACTTTTGACAGGTTGAGTTGAGTTGTTTGATGCTCTGTTCACTTCTAGCTATGGAGAAAGTTTCTTTGGTAATGTTGGACAGGAAATTGGATAGTTGCATGGTCGTGGACTTATTGGACGTGGTATTTTCTATTTTGTAGGCAATAATGCACATGGCTTTGAAAGATCATGAGCCTGTATTTGATTGGAATAGTTTTTATGCTGTTTTGTTCATATCAGTAGCATAAAAATTAATGTAGCATTTGAGGTTTTCACAGCGGTGAGTGTGAATATTTCTGTCTTCTGGGTTGTTGCGCTGTGTAGTTTGGTGAATATCGCCCTGATGACAGAGGCAATATGACCTCTGAAACGTTGGTAAACATCGACCAGACTACACAGCGCAACAACCCAGAAGACAGAAATCTTCAAAATTAATGTAGTTTAGCAAGAAATGTTCACACAATTCTGTTTGCTAGTATCTTTTACAGGTGGAGACATGTTCTTCGTTCAGCAAGATGATACAGCTCCCATTTTCATTGTAATGTGACATTTTCTCAGTGAAAATTTGCCTGGGTGGATGAATTATTGGCAGAGGTTGACCTTAGTCATAAAATTTTACATTCTGTGTCTGTCACTGGAAACCTGTGGCTTCTGTATAAATTTCTGTAACTGAAAAACAAACACAAACAGTTGGTTAGTTTCCTACCTTAAACTTCTTTCCATTTACTCCTACAGCCACCTCTTCAGGTCCATCAGCACCCAAATAAATATCCTCTGGTTCTGTGATTTCTTTTGCTGTCTCGCTTGTTACTATAGGTCCATTGGGTTTTGACTCTTCCATAACTTTTCTGAAATATTGATTTTGTACATTTTGAGAATAAGTAGAAGATTGAAAGCTACAAACATATTTGATTAAATAAAAAAATGTTAGGGTGATCAGATTAAATTAATGTATAGTAATGTCTGATGAAATTTCTACTTAGAATGATCTGAAACTAGGAGATGTTTTATCACCATTACTTTTAATTTCCTTTATAATGTTAAGAATGTCCAAGAAAATCAGGAGGTATTGGAACTGAATGGACTACATCAGCTTCTCGTCTGTGTTGATTATATTAATTTATTGGGCAAAACCGTCAATTGCACACAGAAAAATAAATAAGGTCTATTGTACTCTAATAAGGAGGTTGGTTTAAAAGTAAGCATAGCAAAAGCTAAGTTGATGTTCGTATGTTGTCATCAAAATGGACAGAATCGTAAGATAAAGATGGCTAACTAATCAAAGTACAAATATTTGTTAATGACAGCAACAGATCAAAATTACCTTCATGAGGAAACCATGTTTAATTTGAAAAATGTTTGTTGTCATTTAATTGAGAATACTTTGCCTTTGTCTGCTATGAAAATGTAAATATTAAAATATGAAGAAGGTATAACAGTTAACAAGATCGTTCCTTTTTCTCTCTCGTGCACGATGTAGAACGTTGGACACAATTCACCCAATAATTACAAGGGCTTTATTTAAGAGAGCAATGATACAGTACAACTTTGGCCTTTTCATTCATGCTAGGATGTTCGTCAGTTTCATCCGTCTGTTCCGTGATTGCAAACAAAAGCTTATGCATGACAATCTATTTCGCCTTTACATGCATTTACTTGAAATCGTTGAGAATTTCTGACAGCGCGTGAGCGACGATTTTTTAATCGTTTCATATATGTTCTTCATTCTTGGTTCATAAATACCAAACCAGCAATCCCTTGGGTCTTTGAGGTTATGCGTAATTTGGTTATCAATTTCACAAGAACAATGGCGCTGTTCATTTATCAGTAATACAGAAATATTAGCGATATTAAAATTTAAAGCCCTATTCCTCCGAGGGATAGGTAAGAGTAAATTCGTTTCCTTCGACGTCCTTCGTAATTTATAATTCACAATAATTATCCTGACATGCGATAGTATGGAGGTGTCAGAGTTTCAATAAATATACAAAGAAACCTCTTTCCCATACCAAAGTCCCAACCTTTTTATTTCAATTTTCGCTTTTTAAATTTGATTAAATTTAGATTTTACTAAAGGAATGTCTAACTGCAATAATGGTTTAATAAATGAATATCTGTACGAATAAATATTGAATGCCACAAATGACGTGTATTAATTGCGTTGCTTTTCTGCCGTCAAATGAAACATATTAAAGGGATGGTTAAATCAAATGAGGGCAGAATGAAACAAGCGTTTAGTGTCTAACTGTGTTTTTAGTCGTTTTCGCGGAATTCTAATGGAAGAATGGGTGAAACCCATGATTATTTAGTCAAGAGAACCTATGAATGTAGATTGTGAGGTGTGGCAGGCCTAGGCTGAAAACTTCGGAAACCATCGACAACACTGCGCGGTACGGATCACGTCTGCAGCTATTGAGGACAGAAGACAACAACTCACACTACCTAGATAGGTTAGGTATGATAAACACATTAGCATGAAAACCTCGAATGTAATTGCCAGCCACAGAGGAGTAGTGTACTCAATAAAAACTTTTATTAATAACACTGGGAACGTTATCAAAGAGCATTCCGTTGCCACGAAGGGCAAAATATAATTTTGCATTGTATTATTCTTAATAAAGAATGTAGTTGTGTGTATGTTTGCGTGGTGAAATGCTGAAACCGTACACTGCAGGTGCTATAGGTAGCACTTAGGCCTATGTTTAACTTACTTAATCAAGGAAACAGCCCGTTTTTTTTGCTACAGGTAGCCGTAAAATGTGACTGGTGAAGTGTAATCCGTATAAATTAAATCTGTTTTAAGACAGCTTATTTTATCTGTCCCAAATCCTATATGGATAAAATAGCGATTAAAATTTCCTCTTGAATGATTTTTAAGAATGTGGAAAACTTGTTTTCTGCACTGAATATAATACATGATAAGAATATTACCTGGTAAAAAATGGTAGTGCTTAACTTAGGCGTATCTCATACAGTGTGGCGTGTTTTCGTATCACTGCCTATAAACGGCCAGAACGTATGAAGTTACATTAATTATGATAATGCCATGTACGTACTGTGTGAGCAGTCACTTTTTGACGACTAGAAAACCACAAACTCCGGCAGGAAACAAGATTATGACTTCATTTCCTGAGTCTGTGTGCTTCCCCGTTGGAAGCAAATCTCAGGAAAAGAAAAGTAGCTCGCACTAATTTTTAATTCAAGATTGATATGTGTGTGTGATGGTTCGGTAATCCTCACTTAATGATATGTCCCAAAGTGCAGTATGGATTCACAGTACTAAATTAAAATGGTGCGGCCTTAACCGATCTTCGTGATAGCACGTAACATTCTGCATGCAAGTTGAAGGACAAAAAGCAGGCCTAATGTTTGTGAGGATGTGCATTTGTAAAGAGTCCTCATCAAAAGATGTTGCAAAGAGGATTTCCTTAGAAGACATAAAAATGACGAGAGGAAATTTATGGGAAGGAATGTAGCTTATCCTACTAAGAACGGAAATCATTGAAATTATTATTATAAGAAATTTTTAAGCTTCTACCAACAATGACCAGCCGAGGATAGAAGAGAAAATGAAGTTGCTGTATGTTTCCAGCTATAAATGACAAAATCATGTAAATGTAGTTAAACAATCATTTGAAAATGTCTCATATTTCAAAAATGGGAAGGACTGTAACGAATTAAAATCACATTCACGAGGAAATAAATAATTGTATTGTTTTATATGGGCGTGAAATATACAAGGAGAATAAAATCGAGGGTGTTAGAAATTAAGGTGTTGATAAGAATATTTGGATCTAAGAAGGATGAAGTGACAAGAGGCTGGAAAAGGGTGCAAAATGAATTGCTCCATAATTTAACATTTTCGCGAAACACAAACATGATCAAATCACGGAGGATGAGATGAGCAGGGCATGCAATACAGGTAGCCCTTATAAAAGAGTTTCAATTTATGCCGATTCCGTTTACGCCGGTTCGTCCAGGAACGCATCCCCGGAAAATCTGAAGGAAAAAGAACAGTTGAAGGATGTAGGCGTAGGTAGGAGATAATATTCAAATTGGTCCTTAGGAAACTGCGGGTAGTTTGGTGTGAAATGGTCTGATCTGGTTCGGAATATGTACCGCTGGCAGGCACTTGTGAACACAGGTTTTGCCGATATAGGTGTTGAGCATGCGGACTGGATTAATCTGGCTCAGGACAGTGAAAGGTAGCGGGCCCTTGTGAATACTGTACAGACCTTCGTGTTTCATAAATGGCGGGGAATTTCAACTCTTATCATCAGAATATCATCATACCAACGTAGCTAGCTATCAGCTTCTAAACACGGACTCTGCTCATAGAATACAAAGAGCAACGCTGATTGCATTGTTTTGGTACCCCTGTAGTCTCACATACGTGGTTCCGTTGCCAACTCGTATGGCTGAAATGACTGATCGATAGTCGTGTTGGTTCTATTATATCGTTATTGCCGCAATGAAAGGTGATAAGATGGCGGCTGACAGCGACGAACCGATATCAGATCAAGAAAAGGTTCGAATTGTGACGAATTTCATCTTACATTCTCCTCCTGGTGAATTTAATGAGGTTTTCAACGATGTCAGAGTACTGTTAAATAATGACAGTTTATTGAAAGAAGGTGCTTCATCTGCATTTTCGCAGTACAACAAAGATCAGTTAACTCCGGTCAAGATTGAAGGTTCGGAACATAAAGTTTTGATTACAGAGCATAATGACCTTGGCGGAGGCCGTTTCTTTGATGACAGGTCTCGACAAACTTTCAGATACGATCACCTAAAGAAGGAAGCTTCAGATTATCAGGTATACATAGTTATAGCTACTTATATATTTAAAAGGCTACTTGTAGTTGAACATATTTACTGCAGTACGATCATGTATTTTTTGCAACTGTGTCTTGTGGCTTATAATGGAAGGTGGTTAACCCGAAACATAATTTCAACATGACGTGTGTCATGTATACACAATTACATTTTGATATCAAACCTTTGTTCTTGAACCCACCAATTTTTTACACGGTACAATCAAGAAGTTTATCGTTCAGTAGCAACTTGCAGGTCGTTTGATTTAATTATTTCATTATATTAGATAGTTGTGAGGACTGCTATGTTGGCAATGGTAGTGGAAACCATCACATGTGTAAGTGATTATTGGTTGCATAAAACACTTTGTTAAGTATGTATATATGATTCCCAAAAACTGAAGTGTTGTAGACCTGAGAAATTATTTGGGAAGCCAGAAGCATGGCATGATCACAAACACAGATGATGGGACCAATGCACGTCCAACTAGAAAGACTCAGTTTCCTTTGCTATGCACAATATGACTTGAGTTTGGTTTTGAAAGACTGTTTACTAGTATTTTGTACACAGGCCATACATAGACTGCCACATTATGCATATGTAAGAATCTGCTGACATGCAAAACATTTAATTTTTCAGATTTTGTGTTGGAAATTGTGCTCTTCATGTCTCATAATTATATACCAGAATTCAGCATTTGTTTGGGTTGGTTTCTGGTCGATCATATCTGAAAAAATGAATTCAGTAAAGTGTGGAATTAGTACATACATACTTATTGCATAGAAGAGTATCACTTTAGGATACTGTAAATATTCCAAGCAATTTTGTTGATGCTGCTCTATACAGAGATACAGTTACATCTTGGTGTATGAACACTACGATGCACACTTGTCAAACCAGATAAGTGTAAGAATTTAGTATTCTGTAAATCAGCCATTTTGTTGATATGGCTATCTGGCATAATGCCCTCAATATTATAAAAAATATTTTATATGTTACCTTATATAGAATGAATACTAATTCTTACAGTAATGTCTACTGAGAGAACTTTGTAAAAAATCTGGAACATGTTTCCTGGAAGTGAAAAGAATCAACTTCTTTTCATTGTAAATTTCTCGTCTGGTTGTTGCTAGTCATGGACACCGGATGCAACAGTAGAACAGTGGCGTTCAGCCATTGAATCAGAGTTGACAACTTACACGATGGACCACTACAAGAATGGTGTCTGCAGTGTATTTGGGAAAAGTCATCAGAGTGGAAGCACTGTAATGGCCTGTATTGAAGATCACCAGTTCCAACCCAACAACTACTGGAATGGAAGATGGCGTTCCCAGTGGTGCATCACTTTGCCACAAGGATCAACACCCACAGAGCTGCGCGGTATTCTTAAAGTACAGGTAGGCAATGAATGTCATCTATGTTGTGCAGGTTTTGATTTTTATGTGAAGATGGCTCTCTCCTGGATAATTGTGCCATGCAAAAAAGTAAAGTAAAGCTGCCCCACTATATGCTATGTAGGTGCTCGGGGGGAGAGGAGGTATAGCTCTTTCTCATTCTTAACCTCGGCACTAGATGGAGGTGAGATGTCAGCGTCATGGCGTGGCCTCACTTCACCGCTGGGAAAGACTCCAATACCCATTGGATAGGAGGCTGGATGGGCCCTAGAGCTGACCTGGATGTAGAGGCTAGAGGAAAAATCATCTACCCCCCCTCGGGGATCGAACCCTGATTGTCCAGTCTGTAGCCAAGTCACTTTACTGACTGCGCTACTTCGGTGGTAAAAGTTTACCAATGTTTCAGAGGTGCTTGCTGCCTCCATCATCAGATCGTTGAGTACTCATTGAATTCCATGATCTAGATGCTGGTAAAGAGATGTAATGTTTGTTAGCAAAAAATATCTCTTACTTTTTGATGAGATTTTTTCAAGAGCAACACTTGCCTTTTCTGTCTACTCATATTTTTTTTTCTGTAATAGATATGAAGGAATCTAAGAAGAGTAATTGGATGCTACTGCAAATATGGTTTATTTGGTGCTGCTTTACTCATCGTATTACATTTTTTTGTATGTATATATGCTTTTTTGTTTTTATTTTTTGCTCATAGTATAAAAGGTGGTCTTCTTATTCCAGGTACACTTCATACTAGCCTTTGTTATAGCAAGGAATGTGCTGTGATTTACAGTTGACTCAACTTTATGTGTATAATTATGTATTGGTATTCTGATAAATAGGTACACTACTATGAAGATGGAAATGTTCAGCTTGTAAGCTCAAAGGATGTGAAGGAGAACTTAACATCTACATCTCCTGCAGAACTTGCCAAGGAGTTTGTTCGACAGGTGGAGACTGCAGAATCAGAGTACCAGTGTGCAATTTCAGAAAACTACCAGACGATGTCTGACACCACCTTCAAGGCTCTGCGCCGTCAGTTGCCAGTCACACGTGCCAAGATTGACTGGAATAAAATAGTGTCATACAGTGTCGGTAAGGAGCTTCGCAGTCAGTAATTGGCCTGTGTCACAATCAAACTCTCTGTACTTGTTAATACATTTTGTGTCAGAGCCATTGTGACAAGGTTAATTTTGGTAAAACTGTTATGTTATTTGAGTAATCATGTAGATTTGGAAGTATAAGTTCTCTTTTTGTCATAATTTAAATTTAATGAATTTGGTACATGATCCATATTCATATTAGCATTGACTCTTCATTGCAAACCATGTGATTGAATTATTGAAATCAGATGAAAATATGTGTAATGTAATGGAATTATGAATGTGTCACAGTATCTGCAGATATTTGGTCAGATTCTCTTCAGAATCCAGGGGTACATGCATAGTGAAACAATGAGTGAAGTTCCAAGTGGTAGTCAGACAATCTAAATATGCTAGCGTTTGCATAAGTAGTGTTGACTAATGCTACTTATGTCTGTCACTTTGCAAAAACAAATAAATTATATCATGTTTAGCACTCTCCTAATGTAGTAGAGCTTTAAGTATTAGCCTGTCATGTTAAAACATTTTTATCTATTTGGGACAGGATTTTCAACATCTAGGCAAAAGACAAAGGAAGTCAAGTTAGTTTTTCTTAATTTAATTATTGAAACATTTTCTGTTGGTTTTTTACACCCATGTGTACCATAATGTGTTATTGAAACATTTTCTGTTGGTTTTTTCACCCATGAAGTCTGCTGTGTACCATAATGTAAGCAAGTTATTCTCAGACACAAGTCATTTGTCAGTGCTGTGTTAAATGCCAGTGCAAATGTTTCACTTTGAACACCTGTTTCTTTCCTTAATTTGCCACTGGTGAAGTTACTGCCATACACTTAACGTACTGGCAGTAGGAAACTGCTATACTTCGGTGATATTCATAATAACTGAATGTAACTGGCTTTATTTTTTAACCTGGAACCAAAGTTAATAAAATCAGTTGTCTTATATGCCAACTTCATTACTGATAGTTGTATGAACAGGCAGTTACATGTAATCCTGCGTAGTTGATGAAAATAATGATGAAAGCAGGGGTATTGTTGTATATGTTGCTGATCTGAAGTTCACTGGGGATAAGTGGTTATGTGTGTCATCATTGTAACAATCAGTTCTGTTTCCGGTATGTTTACAGCTGATTTGCATGGACCCTGTTGTATTTATATTTGTAACTAGCTGACTGCAGAACCGTCTTGGTATTATACATTATTTTCCTTCATATCTTCAGGTAATGCCATTAATTAGAGAAAAATGTTTATGATCACATATTCCCTCTACATACTTATTGAGGAGGCCAATAATTGCTATTGCACAAAAAGAGAATCTCTGTATGAGTTTTGTAATGAAATTTTGGATGGGAAGGGATTTCACTACAGAGTAAGACAGTACACATTTGTAGCTTGGTGCCTTTCTAGCATCATGGAAATTTTAATAATTTTATGGTGCATATAAATTTACATTTGCATTATATTCATATCTTATTCTTGCTTCCATGTGAAGTTTGTTATGACGTATAAAGTGAAGCTTTTGCAGCAACTGAAATTGATGAAAGACTCGGGCTACAAGCCGAATCAGGTGGCTGAATGGTGAATACACCATATCCTGTGCCAATGATTTGAGAGCCATCTCTGCACTCATCCTCAGGGCAGCTGCGTAAGAAACTGGTCCACTGTAGCGCACTCGCTGATGGGAGCTGTGGTTTGAATGTTTTACAGCTTTTTTTGAACAGTCTGGAATTTATAATTATTTCTTCTTTGTGTCTGAATTCAGTTAGAGACAGTTTGTTTGAACTGTTATTGCTCTATGGATGTGTAAATGTCAATGCAAATTTTAATTTGACTTTTAGAAAGATTATATAGAAGAGAAATATGTATTGCTTTTTAGGTCCTGCAGTTGTCAGCTTAGGACTTGAATTTATTGATTATTGGCATATGTAAAACTTTGAAATAATAACTTGAACGCAGTTACATGTTTATGTACCTTTATTTGGATTAAACATGTTAAAGTTTCCAGAAGTGCCTGTGTATCTGTAATTTGTGCCATGTAATCTCATTGCGCATTGATGGCAAATTTCCTGTCAAATTTATTGGATCCACTGTATTCAGTTGAATAAATTGAGAACTACAGTGACAATAGGATCAGTATGTTCATTTTGTATTCCAGATGTGTGTTATATCTTTATGATGCCCAACTTGTTTTTATGAAATTTGAATATAAGTTGCCTTTGTGTCATAAAAAATGTGCAGGACAAAAGTAAAAGTGATTTACAGTTGCCAAACTAAGTTCAGTTATTTGGCATTACTGGTGGTTTTGAAAAGAAAGAGACATTCTTAGAATAGGAAAATCATAAAATGGCTGAAGTATTCTAGCAATGATATTGATGCATTTATGTGTCCTTCAAAATTAATTTGGTGGAAAGTCACATTTCATGTTTCTGACACATTCCATGTCGCAGAAATTCATCAGAATTCCTTATTTCTGTTGAATATCGTCATACAAATCTTGTATGCCACTGAATCAATCCTACACATATTCAAACATTAAAATGTTGAGTTTATTATGTAGTTATTACTAATTTTTAGTAGATTATGCACGTTTTCTTGTGTTAGTAGTTGCTTTTGTGCTGGTGGTGGAGTATTTGTTTCATTTTGCCTTTTGTGCTGGTGGTGGAGTATTTGTTGATCATTTTGTCTTTGTGCTAACTATATTTTCATGATTTGAAGTTCATGAACTATTTTATATTTTTGAATTATACTTTTTCAGAGTCTTCTTGTTATTGCAATCTTCAAAACAAATTATGTGCAGAAATGATTTGTCCCTGCATATTTTGCAAAATAATGCTTTTTACTTTCCTTTTTCTGACATATTTATAAAAAAAGCTCCTTTCTTTACCATAAAATTGCTTTTTGTATGTGTTTTTGGACAATTATTGCAGCCAGTCTTCCACAGAAGAACTGGTCTTCAGTTTGTTTTCTCCTGAGTTGCAGAAGTAGAGAATATAAGAATTTATAATACTGACTGCAGTATCCAGTTTCGTCTGTCACCATTTTCAGCCCCATCACATGAATTGATAGTAGATGTTCATTACTTATACACCACACATTTTAACAATATAGTCAGAACTTCTGGCTTTTTGACAATTTTCCAAGGCCTATTGAAGAAATTTGAACAATGCATGTAATCTTCGTCAAGTACATAATCTTTACTACCTTTGAAAGTCCAGCAGATTCTGCCCTAGCCATCTGTTTTAAGGGTCTACATATTTTACATGAAAATCAGAACTTAAAGTCATACGAATGCAGTTGTATACTTACAGCACATGGAAGAGGAAACCCAAAGGATTTAATTGGCATATCTGGAATTACTGTGATAATCATATTTTCTTATAATAAATTCTTTGTATATTGGGAGCAGTAGTAGAAAACTGAATTTGCATGATAGGTTCCTCATACAATAGGCAGTACGAAAGTTGATTGACTTGCACCATTCACATCTTGATTTTTCAGTACTCTTGAATCATGAATGAAGCACAATTCATTGTACCTTTGCTTAGATGTAGAATCTGATGTAATGACAGGCAAATGCCCATAATCTTACTAAAAAAATATTTTGCATTCAAAAATATAATTAAAAATACAGAATATTACCTTCCTGCTAGATGTATAAATCAAACCTTAATGAGTTTTGTACCTTCTTTGTGCTAACATTCATGCAAACTCAGAAAGCTGTTTCCTTTCATGCTTTTCAAGCCATTGGACAAGATTCCAACTTGAAAGGTTATGTGGAAATGAACTCAACTTTTGGTTTTGTAACTTCAATAGATAATTAGTTTTCAATTCAGCATTACATTGGAGTTCACCATTACAGAAATTCTTGGGAACCATTTACAGAACCTGAGTGTTCCACAGAACTCTGTTTTAGAACAGGACTGTCCAACTTTTACCTTAGGTTCCTACCCACAGACTGCATTTAAAGAATGTTTTCTCCAGAATCTTGCAGCTTGATTAATTATATTTAGTGGGTTGTTTAAATGAATATAAATGGTTGTACACTGGCTATGTGGTTCAGTGTTACAGCATAAATTACAGAAGCTATGTACAAGTGGGATGAACAGTATTTATGGGGAGATGTCTGGTGTTTTATGTGGAATGGACTGGGGCAACAAATATACATATAAACAGAATACAAAAATGAATTTTCTATAAATAATGCATTTTGAAGTATGTATTTAAGACTAATGAGGAGCAACTGTCCTGGAACGGGTCAATGGCCCATTCCTTGAAGTGGAAATGAAATGAAAATTAAATATGTGTTTTAGGATGGCAAAGTTTTAAACTATGTAAAGTTGGAAAAATATCTTAATTAAATTACAAAATGCAATGTGAGTTCTGAATCTGAAGTACTGAAATTAGTGACATTTCACACAGTCATTTTCAGAAAATTACTTTGCAGTTGAAAGTGTGCTGCCTAATTTTCATTTAAAAGTTGCCCATTATTTATCACATCTCAACTGTTAAATTGGAAATAATCTGTTAGACTGTTAAGTGTATCAGTATTTTAATAATGTTGAAAAGAATTAAAAGTTAATATAAGAATATGAATAATAAATATTTGAAATTTTGTTCATCTTAGAAGTTCACTTCTATTGACTCAGAATTTTTTCCCTTTAGCAACCTTATACTTACATATATTAAGGTGCTCACAGGTAAAACTGCATTTTCCCCTTTGCATCCTGTGACTTTCTTCTGTCATGTCTGTCCCTACTAGAAACCTTTGTTAAAATTCCCAACCATGTTTTTCAAACGTGCGTGTATGTGTTGGTCTAAATACAGTCTAACGTAACTAGATTAAAGGAATTTAATCTCATGTAAGCAGATTACATATATACCCCCACATTGATTAAATTATTGATTATCAGTGCTGATTGGATTAGAACAGAAACTAGTAATAGAACCTTTATTGTTCAGGTTTAATGTCACACAGCCAAGTAATTAGGCTGCTGCTTCATATTTGGGAGGTCCCATGTTCAAATCTTGGCATGAAGACTAACTACCCTGACTGAAGTTTTTCATGGTTTCCTTCAGTCCTTCCAGGCAAATGCTGGAATTGCACTTTAAATTAGGCCATGACTGCTTCCTTCCGTCCTTTACAGTTCAGTACTCATTCATATTCTTTCCCCTTTAAACAAATTTTTGACGTAAATACGTCTATGGAAGGGTCATTCCGCAAAAAAGTGTAACGAAAAAGTGACAGAAAAATGTGTAAGATCCGTATCAACAAATCGACAACAATGGTCAGCTTGCATGCATTGTTACGTTACTTGGGAAACGTCATCTGTTTACTTGGCATTGTTGTGTTATATTAATGCCGTCAACAATCAGCTTTCGTAACAAAATGGAAGACATTGAACATAACATTACATTACATTACAGAGACGTATTTACGTCAAATTCTCCGGAACCGTGGTTCCACTGTAACTTTTTTTCAAGAATATGTGTGAGTTGTGGTTATATAAAGTGTCTGCAGACATTACATTACAGAGACGTATTTACATCAAATTCTCCGGAACCGTGGTTCCACTGTAACTTTTTTTCAAGAATATGTGTGAGTTGTGGTTATATAAAGTGTCTTTGCAGAATCTGCAAGTATCACTTTGAGTCACATATTTTCTTTAAATTTTCAAATTACCATTGCTAGACATCATAAAGAATTGGAACAAATTGCTTGGATTGCTGTTGTAGCTTTTACTTCCAATCAATTCAATGACCACATATCAGTTTCAAACTCCTGCATGCACTTCCTAATAGAGTTCATGTGCAATGACAACAGAAATGTCAAAAGTATAAAATTAACCTCACCATGATCTTTTACTTTGAAGGAAGAACATAGATTACAACTGTTTGAAAACAGGGTGCTCAGGAGGATATTTGAACCCAGGAGGGATGAAATAAGTGTGGAATTGTATAACAGGAGCTGTGTGAATTGTACGGCTCACCTACCATAGTGAGGATAGTGAAATCTAGGAGGTTCTGAAGAGCTGGACATGTAGCACGCATGGGGTGAGGCAAAGAGTGCATACAGGATTTTGGTGGAGAATCCTGGAAAATGACCACTGTAGCAGACTAAGAAGGAGATTTAATGATAACATCAAGATGGATCTTAGGGATGTGGGCTGTGAGGATGGTAAATGGATGGAGTTGGCTTAGGATCGTGGCCGGTGGCGAGCTTTAGAGTTCGCTATTAAGAATAGAGAGATTCTGAATGTCGCACATTAGCATTATCCGTTTATTACTGTAACCGCAGTTTACCTCTGAGACATGACAATACAGAACTGTGTCTTTGGTGTATTTTAGACAGAATACAAATTTGAGAAGTTCTTTGGTGCTTACCATGTTTGGAAAGGTAGCATTGTTGGTTTCATTTTCGTTTCACGGAATATAGTTAGGAAAGTTATGTCAACACCAATCACAGTTGCATATGGCGATTGTATCGGACCGGAAATTATGTAAGCGCTGCTATCGATATTGCGTGAGGCAGAGGCAAAGATTTCAATAGGTATTTTTGAAATAGGAGAGCGTGTTTATAGTATTTGAGCAAGAAGATGAGAAACTTAATTCAAAATATTGCGGAAGTATGGTCATTAAACGATAGTTATTACGCTAGCTTTTTGTATGGACAAAGATGCGTTTATATACGACAATCTGGAAGTGGTGTGTTTATATAGTGTGTGTGTAGGTAGGTTATGTTATAATGGATGGTCTGAGTTCAAACTTGAGGCGACGACCCCTGCAAGTAGCTGTTGCAGGATTGTTATTTGAAGTGGGTTTCGATAATGCCGAAAAAATGGCGCACGAGACCTTAATTGAAATGACCCAAAGCAGTAAGTTCATTTTGATTTTTTTGTACTTTAAATATTATGTATCAGTATTATTTTCCACATCTATTACCATAAATCCGTAAGGATGATAAAAACAAATTGTTAAATCATGTTTTGATATGTTATGTATTTGATTTTGCAGGAATCAGTGCTCTTCATATTGTGTATGCAAATTGTACATTTGCCTCTTTACTTGTGAGATATAATCATACTGTTTTTACAGCACTTGCTATTACTGATAGAATTTTTGAAGTTTATTAGTAATGGCTGATGTAAGAGTCACTGCAGTATTTATGATGAAAAACTGGGGGAAAAAAAGTGAAGAATCAAGTATTGAGATACTGAAAGGGATAAAAGAGGCATAAGAGATGTGGCATATTTTATCACATGAATTATAATTACATAAGCAAACCTAACCTAAAGTGACATGTTTTCATGGCAGTGTGGTGGTCTTCTTGGTTGTTGCACTATATAGTATTTTGGTTGTGTGCCAGTGTTTCTGAGGTACAATGCTACATGGTACAACTAGCTAGACTACCATCAATAAGTGTAAGAATGTGTGCAGAACCAAACCAGTTTGTTTTGTTCAGTTTTCTTGCCAATTTATTAATCCCCTACACCTCTGTTCTTACGTATCACTACTCTTAAGCTGTATGTCTATACTGATCAGATTATGTGTTTTCAAAATATAAGTTCATACATTTTGCTTCAGCGCTGTACTAGAACTTTCCTGGAATCAGACTAGAGAATCTGTCTAATTCCACTTAACACCTGCCATTTAGTGTGTGCTCTTGACATTGTCTTTGAAATTTTGTGTTTATATTGAAATCTTGCCCATTAAAATTGTTAAACTTATGTGCCAATTTTCATGTTACGGTATATCAGCTTGTGTGATATTCCTGAGTAAATCCTGCTCTCAAGAAATTCATTGTTGCCACAATAAAAATAAATATCTTTATAAGTCTTAATTTAAGTGTAAGTACTCCCAGTTATTCATGTGTGATTTATATTTGTACTAGAAACAAGTCTTGTATTTGTGCTATGACCTGTTCTACATCCTTGGCTTTTGCCTGTGAAGGATTTATGGAATGTAAATAAATTCTATTCTATGTTGATTAGTAGTATTTTTATGGATTATTAGTGCATTTTTAAAAATTATGAGTGCTTGTTGTATTTAAGGAAGGATTGTAAAAGAAAATAAATAATTTTGGGCCATGTGTGTTTTACAATTTTGGTTCTCTCCTCCCCCTCCCCCTTCAGTGGCCCAGATAAAGGAGTGCTGTAGATATTTTGAGTAAATAATTGCATATCACAAGCCTTGTGTGTAAGAATGTTATGACATGAATAGTGTAGCGGAATAGATCTATTTAACTAATTTTAATTATTAACTTATTAATGTGTGGTTGCAGTAATATGCCAGGTGGGATTAAGTGCTCGGTCATACTGTGAGTTGTCAGGACGTACTGAGCCAGTTATAGGAGATGTGATCATAGCATTAGTGAATATGGGCCTGCCTTTGGATAGCATTGAAACACATGCCAAAAGATCAGGACGGACAGTGTTGCCAGCTCCAGTGCCATCAACTCAACCCAAGCAGCTGAGCATCTTGCAGGCTGGTGTAAAACAGTCACATCCGTCACACATTCCAATTCATCTGCCACAGTTTCCTGACCCACATGCTTACATACGCACACCAGTGAGTATATAATAAATTTATAAAGATTAAATTAAGCATTTTCTGAGAATGTAGCTTCATGTTAATTTTTATTCATTGTGTGGTGTAAATAGTTGATTGTGGATATAACATGATGGGAAGGATGGATTGTCCTTTGTCTCCAGGTATATAGAGAGGCCCTCTGGTTTGTTGAACCTGGTAGGCTGAGCTGCTCTTGATCAGTGTAACTTTGTTTTCCATGAAAACAAGAACACTTGAAGATCTAAATATTTGTCATATATTTAAGAAAGACCTGTAGGAGTAAATTAAATATGTTCATGGAATCATATTTTTACTGTTTTAACAGACACACAAACAGCCAGTGACAGAATATGAGGCCATCAGGGAGAAATCTGCATCTCAGAAACGAGATACTGAACGAGCATTGACAAGATTTGTGGCTAAAACTAGTGACACACATTCGCTGTTCCTCACTGAAGATACAATATTCCCATGTAATATATTTTTCAAATTTCTGAATTTGTGTAACTTCTTATGGAAGGCATGCATACCCACACAGTATTCTTATGTACAGAGTGATTCAGAGTGTCAGTTTTTTGGTGCATGCTTAAAAATTGTTTGGAATGTTCATTGTTGGAATTTGCAACTTTTATTTTCATTTGCCCAATTTGGCTGCATTAACTGCTGGGTAAAGGTATTAAATGACTAGTTAGGATTTGAGGTTTTCATGGCTGCAAGTATAAAGATGGCTCTCTTTTGAGTTGTAGCGATCTCACCACGCTGATGAGGGAGGCAACAAGGACCTCTGACACATTGGTAAATTTAACACAGAAGAAGCCATCTTCAGACTCACTGTCATGAAATCCTCAAATTCTACATTATCTCATTTTAATTAATGTGTATTTTGGGTCAGCAGTGGTGGCTTGTAAACCACACATGCCTCCTTACCTCAAAGCACTTCTGCCATCGGACCAAGTTTTTGAGTTTGAGGACGAGTTTTCCATACCCTCCTGTCCAACTCGTGGTGGTCCGGGACCAAGTAGGAAGGCTCGTAGTGATGCAGAGGGAGAAGATGATGAGAACTTAGAAGAATTGAAGGAGAATACAGAGGAAGGGAAAGGAGGGGAAACAGACTCTATAGACAATCCTTACCTACGCCCAGTAAAGCAGCCACGCAAGAAGAAACCCAAGACATGATGACTGATAAAGACATATCACATACTGTCAATTATGATTACACTGATTGATTTGTGAGTGAGGAAAGTTGTTGTTCTGTGTGTGAAGAACGTTATTGACAGTAAGGTAATTTTTTTGCCAGAATAAGAGAATTATTCTTTTCATTTGGTGAGACTGTTATCTTCAGTAAACTTAATCCATTGGACTAAATTTGAACAAAAATAAATGTGAGAGGTTTGAGGTGAAGATACAGATTTTAGTCATCTGTAACGTAATATTAGGACTACACAGAATCATAAGAAGAAAAAGAAAAGAAAAGAAATCCACAGCTCACAATAATAAATGTCCCATCTTAAATCTTAGTAGTAGTTGTTAGCAGGTTCTTTATGAGTTGTGGTGCAATAATACTAGCTAATAATGGCCAGGCTTCAAATGATTGTATTCTGTATGGTGACTATTTTGCGAGAGGTTATAGCAAAACAAGGCACAGTAACCTTCGTTAGGATTGTTTATTTCAAGTGATATAATGAGGTTATACCAATACTGTCTGTCACAGTACTTACTTGTACAGTTTTAACTTCAAAAGAAATCGCTAAAATATCCGTCTGTAAGATCTCTGTCTTACAGAATTGTTAATTTGTACCACCTTCATATGATCGCTGTAGCTGTTCAGTATGTGGTTCTCACACATGTGTGAGGTGTGTGAGGTATCTTAGTGTGTATATTCAAAAAGGAACAAACAGACAACATAACCTTATGAATTATGTGTAGTGTGACACAATATAATGAAGTGAGTAACCAGTAGTTTTTATGTAAATGATGCATATATAAATAAAACTAATCATAACTTTCCTACACTATTAACCTAGATGTTTTTATGTAATAAAATATAAGGATTTAGAGAATATTAAGATTGAATATATAACAAAACAGTTCATTGGACATATTTTCTACATCACTTGTTTCTCTTTTAATGAATGCCTTTGATGATGATGAGCGGATATGCTTGATGGGACGATGTGAACAGTCAATGATATATAAAAATTTGATGGTAATTAACAGATGAAACATGTGTTTGTGTTCATAATGTTTTCTCATGACCAGGGTTGTGGGAATGGGTGACGCTGTTATTTGTCAATATTCCATTGTTTTGGTCTTGAACTTTGCTCTTTATCGTACCTGGTTTATTTGTAAACTGTGTAACATGCTAAGTAATACAACTAATTATTTAGCTTTTTTGCAGTCATCCACATGGAAGTCATACATATTTACGTTGCGATGTGTATAATTCCATTGACCTGGTTGTACAACAGATGTGGTTTGTACTAGAGTTACAAGTAGCGCTACTACAGTAATGTACTTTAGGTAGCACAACTTAACAGTGATATAAATTAATTAGAGACATCTATTAGTTACAGTACTAGAATCACCGAGCTTTTGAACATAAATATGTTCATATTGTTATTGCAGTTTAATTTTAAGGTTAAGATTGTAGTTATGTGGTACTTGGATGAACATCATTATGTTAACATATACCTTTCCATGAACATTAATATTATCATATATTAGCAGCTGTTAAAATTTAAAATGATAATGTGGGTGGTAATAGGGCTTGGGAAAGTATTAAAGAGAATATTAAAACTTCAGCCAAAGGGGGTCTAGGCTGTTACAATTTAAAACACTGTAAACCATGGTTTATCAAAGAGTGTTGAAAATTATTAAATCCAACAAAGCAGGCAAAATTGCAATGGCCGTCAAATCCAATCCAAATGAATTGTAATTAATCTGAATAACATGAATGTAGTTGAACTTTAAGGAACAAGAAAAGGGAATATCTGCAGTCAAAAACTAATAAATACAAAACAAATAGTAAGGATAAAAACATGAAAGACGTGCATGAAGGCGTAAATGAATGTGAGATAGGCTAATAAACTAGGCCTAACATGGTAAAAGGTGAGTGCTAATTTACTTTCATATTGCCACAATATTTTTGAATATGTGGGAAAAATACTTTACTTTGCTGTTAAATGTACATCATGTTTTAAAGGTATTGGGAAGACTGAAAAGCATGCAGCAGATCCAATAATATGTGAGCAAATTTATTTAATTCTGGAAGGACTTTGAAAAGTTGAAGTTGTGAATCAATATTCATTGATCAAATCCTGACAGAATTTCCCTGTTAAAGGCGAAATATATACTCGGAGAACTCCAAAATTATTAGCTTTATATGTAGATTAAGGAAGAATTTCCAGAGCAGTGGAAAGAGTCTGTTACTGCACATATGTATAAAATTGGTGGTTGAGTAATATAGTAATTATCAGCTATCAATGACACCAGTTTCACATAAAATGTTATCTGACATTCTTCTTTGAAGGTCAGCTCCATGATGGTATTTTTTTGAGATTATTAGTGTGGATTTCAATGTAACTGAATTTTGCTACACTTGTGTTATTGGTGAGGCTAATTAAAGTGTGTTTAAATTAGACCTATAAGAGGCTGAAGGTTTTCTTAGGCACCAAATACCCTTGTTCCAGCCATGGTTAAGAATATTTAGTCATGGTGGAGGAAGTAACAAAATGTTGGACAAATCTGCATAATAAGGGGCTTTACAGTTTGTAAATCATGCCAAATATCTTATTAGGATGATATAATCAGTTTCAAGATGGGTGGGACTTGTAGCATACATGGGAGATGAAAAATGTCTGCAATATTGTGGTCATAGAACCTGAAGGGAAGAAACATCATGGGAGCATATGCAGACAGGAAAATAATGTTGAAATTGATCTGGATGGTTGAAATTTATGCTCTTATGAGTGGTCAGTAAAAGGCAAAGATGGAGGCAATAAACATGTCAGAGATATTTCAATTTCTAGAGACTACATCGTGTGACATTCCAGAAGATGGTCATCTCCATTCAGCCCTGAGAAGGCTCTCCAAGCTTAAAGTTACTGATGTTGAAGTTTTATGTTACAGCCTGGGGGGAGGGGGGAGTCTGGACAGGAATGTAGTTATGTTCCCACGGACACAAACGCATGGAAACTAATTTCGGGGCTAAAATGCTGAAGTCAGCCAGATGAAATTTTTATGAACATGAAATGTAGAATATTGTACAGCATTTTTATTATGACTAAAAAGCAAGTTAAAGTTCGTCACCGTCGTTTGTCAGTACGGGTCCTGATGTTTTCATAAGAAAACGAATAATAAAAGGTGAAATGCGAGAGCGCAAAAAACGGAGATTCATTTATAATTCAACTGCGGTAAAGGTTATGTTAATGAAATATTTAAGATATTTATTAATCTAGATAACTTCCAGTTGCTCTTTCTCTAGGTGTGGGTTTTGTGCATCCAAACGATTTTTTTTTTATTGGAGCACATGATAACAGTTTTTATTCACCCTTACCATGGGTATTGTTTCTGATCTGACCGTAGGATGAACATCTTTCATCAAGAGGAAGTAGGGTATTTGCAATCTTTGGTGCCAGAACAAGCATGGTAGCATTTAGTTGTGGCTAGAGTGTTCTTAGACCTAAAACGTGTATAATTGAGAAGACGTGCGTTTTTATCAAAATTTCGTTGTCGATTTTCTGTTTTTTATCTTCGCTAATTATATATTGTTTTACAAAAATGCTGTTTGTATAACCGTGGCGTATTTTCGCACTATTTATGAAGAAATTGTTATTTATATACTCTGCACAAATTGTAACCTTCGTGTAGGAGTAATTTATCATTGGGTTAAATACTTATTTTTCTAAGGATCATAAATTTATTACCTTTGGTACCACTGTGTTACAGGTTGCAGCGGAATTTATCATAACAGTTTAGTGGTTAGGTTTTGAATCATTCATGGATTGAGAAGGAAGATATGAAGGCAAGTCTTACAGTCTTGCTGTAGAATTGCTGAGAACATCAGGATGTTTTAAAGCCCTGAACTATGAGATTAGAAAACGTAAATTAATATCTGTCTGGGGCTTAATTAAAGTGACGATATTTAGCTGTAACTTAAGAAACAATTCCACAAAATGTATGATTCTCCAAGATCACTACAAGAAGCCTGTGTGGACTTCATATGTGAAAATATAGAAGCATTGTGTGAGGTTACACCAGTGTTTCAACAGTCAGAATATCCGTGTTTAGGTAATTTTGTGTTGAAATACAGTTTATACTATGGCCTTTCAATTGTGTCAAAGAACTTTTTATGTCGCATGTAAATGCTCTTTCCTCTTTTAAATGTGGTTTGATTGGATTAGATTAGTTTAGTTAGCTTGAGAGCAGATAAGCCAATTTTGATTAAAGTTGATATTAGATAATTTTATGAAAAATTGTTGATCCATGTGTTTCCATTTAAATCGGATAATTGCAGTATTTCATTCATTTTATTTTATCCTGTAGATCAAGATACATTGATATAGGACTTGTCAATCTATATTATACATTATCAACGTGCCATAGTGTTTATAATCTTATTGAATATAAAACATTATATACATATGTTTGTGTTAGTATCCAATTTTCGAGTAATCTTCATTCAGATAATCTATTGAGTAGTAGTGCCCCTTAATAAGTAACTCCTTCAGTTTCTTTTTAAACTTGTTGTTTTCAATTTGTCTTATATTGTTAGGCAATTTGTTATAGAAGATATATCCTACTACTGATGGTTTACTGTTATAGAGTTCTAACTTATGTACAAATTTATGATAGTCTTTGTTATTTCTTGTGTTGTATGAATGCACTTGTTTATTAACTGTGCAGTTACACTTTTCTTTTACATATAAGATTGTTTCTTGGATGTATAACAAGTAGACTGTTAATATCTTTAGATACCTAAAACTACCTCTGCATGATTCCAAATGTTTTAACCCAGCAACACCCCTTACTGCCATTTTTTGAAGAATAAAAATTCATATAGTGAGTGCCCTAGCACACTGTCCCCATATGACGATTCCATATGACAGAAAGGGTTAGATCAATCCGTAATATAACATTTTCCTTCCATTCAGTTCGAGTATTTTAGCCAGTTGATTAATTATAAATAGGTTATGTTGGTTGCAACATGGCTTTGAAGCATATAATGAACAAGTTATGTATAATTATGAATTTCTTTTTGGTTTATGAAATAATACTGAAGCCTTAGTTTTGATTATTTATTTATTCAGTACATAGTTTTGACTTGCCAGTTTGGATAAGTGTTGACTAGCAGTGAATAATTGCATGTGAATTTAATGGGTCTTTATTATAAGGGAAGATTTCCTTATAGTCATATTTATGTAGTTTATTGAAGAGCTATATTTGCGTAGTGTCTCAAAATGAATACATTTTATGTCAGTTAAATTTGTTGTCTGCTTTCATTCCTGTAAAATGCATCTCTTACATGTTCATTGAAAATGTTTAGTCCAATTTTGTAATGAATGACTTCTGAATGGAATACCCAGTGCTTTTGTAGAGATTACTGCTATGGAATTTTAGCCTGTAGACTTAAAATGGTATTTCTACTTTATCAGTCAGTCATACTGTGACTGCCAATGCAATATTTTCTTAACCAATGCAGGACTGACTCATGTCTTCTACATGTCTGGTTATACTAATTAATAACAATCATTTATGGGACTGCCGTTCTTTGTAAGTTAAATTGAAGTTGAGACAATGCTGTTTCTTTTCTTGTCATTGCTATTTTACTCAGTTTCATGTTATGAATTAATTTAATTGTGAAGGAATAGGGACTTTAAACCCCCATATGATGGGGCTGCCAACTGGACTTTAAACTCTGGGTTCACTAGTACAGTGGTATGCTGCTGTGGCATATGGCCAGCAGAATTGTGTGTAAGCTGTGACACATGGTTGATAACGATTGAACAAGTATTCCCTTGTAGATTCTTGCTTCTAGATATACAGTTAAGTCATTGACACTTTCCATACATTGACATCCACAATTTGTGATCCCAGTATCTCATTGTAGTTGATTGAGCAATCTGTAATAAGTTACAATTTTCTTGATATTTATTAATTTCCCACACAATTTTTTGAAAAGTATGACAATATTTGGAATATTAATTAAGATTTTGTTTTAAATCTTGTGTGCTTTATTTCTTTTATCCTCACAGTTGTTGTGAACATTGGTTTTAAGAATGCCCAAGAACATTCTCAGTACCATTCCCAATATTCATTGAATTTTTTTATGCTTCCAACAGTCTCAGGTAGCCGCCTCACATTCAAGGAGGGTGAAGTGTATTTTCATACTGAGTTATCAGAGAAGTTGCTGACGGCACTGAGTGAGAAGGGTAGACTCTCTGATTTGACAATGACATTATTTGATTCCAGCACCTCCAGACTCAGGTAGTTAACAGTGATGTTCAACCTATAGTATTTTTATATATTGCCATTTAGTGTAATTCTTCTACTGTAGTTCTTGATGGAAGTTAAAGTGTATGACATTTAACAGCATGTATGGGATACTTTGGTAACCAATTCATTAAATTTATTATTAATTATGGAATTATCTGTGTCTGGTAGAATTTTATTGTGAAAATTTTACTTTGGAATAATTTATTGAAATAGTTTAATGTTAGTAAACAGTGTTAGCAAAACACTTACAGTCTTGAATTCTGTATTACAACTTGCAATTTGTGCCTATAAATTTACATTAACTAAAATTCAGGGGACATAGATTTGGTTTTAATTATTCTGTTTAGAAGTTAATTCTGTTTAGAAGTGTTTCTCATTCTGTTTTAGTATATTGTTTTGTGTCAGAATCCACATTTATCTTTTTTTTACTGAGAGGTTAATAAAACAGAGTTAAGTCATGCGATCTTGGGGGCCACAGCTAAAAAATGAAGCACCCATATTTATGCAGATATTTTTGTTGCTTTTGTTCACAGAATTTGCCCCTAAAGTGATGCCATGTATTTCAGAAATATCTTGTGTAGTATTTGTTTCTCAGTATACTGGACTGAGTTATTGCTCTTTTGATGTCAGGCATGTGCAGTTACGGAATGCACGCATGCTCACAGCCAGAGGATTACGTGTCCTGAAGGGACACAAGATCCTGCACCTGGAGGCTACAGGGATGAAGGTGACTGTGAATGACCTAATTGGTTGTCTTGGAGAATGGACTATGCAAAACCTGCGTTCCCTTAATGTAGCTCGTAGTACTTTTATGGATGGATCCAGGTAATGTATTTGTGACACACCATGAGTCATTTTTATAAATTTTGTATTTTCTTACACTATTTTTTATTTGTTATATAAAGCAGGGGTCTTCACCTTTTCAATATGTAGGGTTGATTTACTCCTGCTTATTGACTTGTAAGCTACAGGATACTGTATTTAAACTTTATAACAGTTTTTTAACAATGTTGCTAACTTATTATTAAAACAGGTTTACATTACTCAGTAATTTTCTTTAATAAAATTGGTCATTAGTCAGATATTTGTCACTGCTTTTTTCTTGAGTAATCTTACAATATGAAGTTTCAATTGTGGTACTGCTTCCTCCTGTGTTCATGAGTAAGACATATCATAATTATTGATTTGACATTCTTCATTAGCTGAACATTTGCTCACTTTTATTGTTACTGTCAAGTACTGATTATATTAACAAGATCTATTTTCTATATCAGGTAGCAATTTTTCTGTCAAACAGGGTAACACAACATTAAAAGAAATGTACACGGGCTATACAAGACACATTTGTGGGCCGTGTGTGGCCTGGCCCTTTCAGTTTGCATCTCTTACCTTAACCAGTTTTACAGTTATATAAATAATTTAGGTTGGTCTGTGTTTATTTGCTGTTGGTTATCTTGTAGTTTATTGAGTGTATAACTGAAGTTGGGAAAATCAAATGTACAGGTACTGTGTTGTGGTAGCACTGTCTAAACTACGCAGTCTGCACAGCCTGAATGTGAGCTGTACAGAATTCAACAGGCATGGACTGGAGATTATAGCTGAGGATCTTCCACAACTTGAGAGTTTGGATATTTCATGTACTAGGGTAGACGACATAAGCCCGTTACGCAAGTGTCGTGATCGTCTCAAGTCTCTCACTATGTATAACCTTAAAGTAAGCATTATCTTCTGACATAAGTGTTGACTGAATCACTGTTTCCACTGGTTTTTGAACTTACTGGCAACTGGACAAAAAATGTGTGTATGTGACCCCCTCACAGCACGCCTGTATAAGAACTTGGTAAATTATTTGAGCAAATTAAATGCTTATAACAGACGACAGATTTGTTCTTGGTTTAGTATCAAAATTCCCTTAATAATCTGTATAATTTATTAGAAATGAAATTAAAAAAATTAAAGTTTAATTTGTCTGACATGATGAAAATGGCAGTGTTGAATGTCGCTGAAAAAAGACGTGTGAACAAAGAACAGTATTCTGGTGCAGACCGGCAAATTATTTTCAGTTGGTATTACCTTTTATAGGATAAATGTGTCGGCCACTATTGTGTTAGAGGTATCCTGAGTGAGGGGAGGGGAGCAGTTTCAATTTATAACCACCGTTACTTTAACACCAATGTTGGCAATGGACAAAGTATAGCACTGTAATGGGGTTTGGCTGTACTTAGAATTTTAAAATATACTGCTTTGTGTATTTTGCTGGTTGTGACAAAGAAACAGAACACACATTTTATTCTCAGGTTTCAGCAGTTGAGAATGTGGTGCCTGTCCTCATAGAACTGCATCAGCTTCGAGTGCTGGATATATCTGATGAGAAGGAAGCACACCCATTTGATATGTTACAGCCATCACGGACACACATTGCTGAGTTCCTCAAGGTAGAAGTCTCTATGAGGCATCTCACTATTTTAGATATCTCTGGTGAGTCAAAATTGCAGTGTTAATCAGATTACATATTGATGTAGAGTCTTATCATCTTCTTAGACATTTATTCTTGCATATATTACTTCAGAGAAAGTTGAGTACTTGTCAGAGTTGCTTGTTTTTTTCTCACATGCACAAAACACCAGCTAATATGGGAAACAGTTTCAGTTCATAGGTGGTTAAAGTCGTTATATCTGCTTTTAAGCATAACTTTATGAATTTTTGCTTTCTCATACACTGTGTTAGTGTGAAAGTAGGCCACACGTATTTTCCAGATTTGTATCCTTTAAAGTTAGGAATCAGCTAAAATCAGAACTTTTTAATAGTGAGATCATCAGTCTGTATTGTAATTAATTAAGAAATGTTGCATTATGGTTTTCAACACAGAGAAATAATGCAAATATTTCAATGTCGATACATAAACAGTGCAGTCAGTATGTATAGTTGCTGTAAATAATGGTGATTATTATAATAATGAATAGAATTTAACCTATTAATAATGTTATGGTGCTGTGTTATCATTGTTGGTGTACCTTCATAAACTACTACTTATTGGTGCTCTCCTCTTCAAATTTTTATACAGTTTGTGGAATTTGTCGAAGGAACACCTTGCAGAATCAAAGAAGGAATTGCTCCACAATTAATACTTAAAATCTTGTCAGAACTGTCTATATTTGCGAGAGAAAATGTGAAACAACCACAAGTTGTCATTAACCCAAAGTCTGAAACGTATCTGCACGATTTTTTTTACCTTGAAAGTTTATTAGGTAGAGTGTGTGTGAATTAGAGTTTGTAGTTGCCAAGTCTTGTTCTTTATTGATATTGAGAGGTTAAAACAAATGTCTGTGTGCAGGTGAGCAATCATACATTTTTTCTGTTGCTGAACATATCATCTCTTTAGTAACTTTAGCAGTTATTTGGGTAAAGTAATGTTCTTATAAGAATAAAATAAGCCTACATTTTTATTGTACTTGATAAATATATTTGATTCTGAATTCAAGCTAATATTAAATTTATAAAATTTTTGTTTAGGAAAAGATGAAATCAGCATATCAACTCTCAGGAGTTTCTTAGAATGTCACAGACAGCTGACATTTTTGGGGTTGATTCATTCTGAGGCATGCTATGATGAAATCTTTGTGAATCCTCATCATCCAGATTTCAACCCTAATCTTGTGGTAAGAGCTTGTTTGTGGTGATATTTTAGGTGCTCTTGACTGTATTTTTCACCATTATGAAGATCAAGGCAAAATATTATTAACTGTTCTGTATGTTGAATTCATTGAATTTTTAGCCAGCTTGTGATATAGCGAACTTTCATTTGGTTTGGTTTTAATTTCTTCTTATGTTATGTCAACACTTAAGTTGATACATTTATCCTCAAACACATGTTAGAATATCAGATTATGAGTGGAAAGAGGCATGAAGCAGACACATGGCATCATAACCCAGAAGACAATAGTCATTATTTTCACCACCATTAGAAGCACGAAACCCATATACTCTGTTTGCATTAATTTTAGATGGTAATGTATAAACACAAATTTTCTTTAATTTTGAAATGATAAAATTTTAGTCTTTCAGTTTCAAATTTAAGGAACTTCACAAATGCAAGGTAAATCCTTAAGGTCTTTGAGCATTAGTTTTGTGAATATAATTACTCGGAATTAGGTTTGTGAATATAATTACTACCAAGAAATTTAGATTCCTAAATACTGATGAAATTCTGATGTCCAGGTAACTGGTATTGCCACTGAGAGTCAACTGTTGGAAGCCCTGCAACGTTACACTCATCGGCCAATCTACATACAAAAATGTTTGTATAATCTATTCAGATTGACACCCAACTTTGGTGATGCCCGTGTGGATGTTATTCAGGTATGTACATGAAAGGATCCCCACATTCCTGTAACATAGGACAGAATTATAAGTGAACAATTAATAATGTTCCTTAATACTCATTACATTATTCTGAAAACCCAATTCTCTGCAAAAGTGTTTTTGTTCTTGACCATTTATTTCTAAGTTGCAGCTTCAGGAAATTTTACACGATTCTTTAAAGATCCTGGAACCTGTGGGCCCTACATGATTTTTAAATCCCAAAAGAACCATTTCACATTGTTTTCTGCAAATTTTCATTGAAAAAATTCCATTTCATACCTCCATGTTGGTCAGAATCAAATCCCAGTTGAATTTTCTTCCAGTTGATAAGTGTGGCGTTGTATGAGTATAATGATAGTTATCATTTATAGTTAGTGCTTCAAAAGAGTTTCAGTTTTCCTCTTTTGAACTTGTGTATAAAATTGAGTTGCACATTGTTGTGCATGTGTAATTTCTAGTCACTTCCTAGAATCTCTCTGTTGCATTTTAACAGAGAAAACAAAATAGTTTTACAAACGATATTATGACACTAGTCAAAAGTTGTAGGATTGTTGATATATAGAACTTTATGTTGACTGCATTAACCCTTCAAGCTGGTGTTTATATGTCTACTAAATGAATGCTGTGATGCTGTTTAAATGGGCTGTCACAAGAAATCTGCGACATACGAATTGTCAAGTTTTTCCCACTTCTGGTGATTCTGATATCTTGGTCATTTCAACTGCAAATTGCTCACTGACTTGCCTTTTGTGTCACTCACATTTTTGCTTCATTTTTCTCACTATATGATTGTTTTTCAACCAAAATACTATCTTCTTATTTATCACTATCTAATTCACTTCCACTATCACAAATTATAACATTTTTGTTAACAGGTTCCTGAAACACTTCTGTTTCTTCCAAATTCAGACCTCATGAAGGGCTAGGATATACCATGTTGCTTACTGGCTGATACAGTTTCAGTGCCGTAAAACAGAGGAAATAGCTTGTGTGCAGTCATGTGTGTGAAGGAACAGATGGAAGAAATGGGAAGTACAATGTTTGAAGGTTTCGTGGTCCAAATAGTATGACAAAAATCCAACAGATAGTGGAGCAGTGACAGTTTGTCTTGGAGTGTGCATATGGCGAGTATGTCCTTGGGATAGCTTCTAGCTGTGAGAATGCTCTCTGGCTACCAGCTTGAAGGGTTAATAAGTGTATTTGCAGAATTGCAGCTTGGTAATTCATTTTTACTCATACAATAACATAACTAGTAATGGTAACAGTATACACATGAAAATGGGGCTGCAGTACAAAAGGAAGGTGTGCCAAACCTGAGCATGCTTAAAATTTGTCATCTGAGCAGCAAAACATAGTTTGTCTTTGAGAATTGCCTGATAGTATGGGGTTAGCTGCGTACACAGTATGAAGATGTCTTCTGGGATGTAGGATGAGTCATCAGGTAGTAAGCTTTTCAGAAACATCAGCGGGAACCTATGAGACTAGCCGGTGCTACATCCCAGAAGACAACTGTGTTTATAATTGATGATGTTATTTTGGGATTTGGTGCCATCTAGACTTGAAAAGTCTAGATGGTGCCAAAACTCAGATCATCATCCTCATCACTGTGGAAACCTAAAATCTGACTTCTTCATGCTCGTTGTCTTGAGAACCTCAGCTCACCTTGCACTTAATACATTCATATAACTTTAAAAGGTTATTTTTATGCAAGTATAAACTGAAATTGCCTCAGCTTTCTACCTCATGATAAATCATTTAGAGTTCCTGGTAATCTCACTCGTGTGTGTATGTAGAACGTTTGTTTTCGTTGTTTATCAATTAAGACATATTTTTTAAACATTTAAATAATTTTGTGTTTTCTGTGAGAGTATTGGCATGTCACTATGGAGTAACCATAATCATACTTATTTATAAATGCCTGATAGAAGGACATGAATGTTAATGTGTTGTGTTGGACAGTTAGTTCTGACTGGAATGCAGGCACACCCTGGGCTCTTTGGTGTACAGATGGCAGCTACAGCTTGCTTATATAACCTGACAAAAGGGGAGTTGGCCCAAAAAATTCATCCCAAGATTCTGAAACAGATTGTAGAACTCACACTCACTGTAATGGAGAACTTTCCAAATCATTACCAGGTAGGTTCTGTTGTTTGATATTACTACTTTTGAAAAAAAATGCAAAGCTGTAATATAACATGATGGACATTTGATGAGTCATGTTAATGGTTGGTCAGATCAGTAACATTTAATACAAAAGTGGATTAAATCACGATACTGACACAACATTAGTAACAACAGTCAGAAATGAACCAAGGACCTTTCAAATGCTAGGCTTGTACACTAACCACTAGGCCACTGGGCTGGTATCAGAAGAGTGTAGATGGAATTAGCAAATAAGCAGGTCACTGCTACAAGAAAGAGTTTGCATGTGACCATGGTGGTGATGTTGATTGCTTGGGTGTGCATGTTTTGACCTTCACATTTTTTTTCATTAATTTTTCTCATTCATCTCCTATAGCTCTGTGATGATAATGTGGAACATTAAGCTGAAGGAAATGCAATAACAACCATGTTACTGTATTTTTATTTAAATGTGGTGTTGGACATTCTTGTGTAGTCAGAAATATTAAAATTATGGGTATGTCTACAGCTTCAGAAGAATACTTTACTCACACTGTGCAGTGACAGGATACTGCAGGATGTGGCATTTGATAAATACCGCTGTGCTCGATTGGTTATGGATTGTCTGTGTGCCTTTGATGATCCTTCCATGATTCGCATGAGTGTTGCAATTTGCAGCATTCTTGGTGAGTGAATCCCATTAATTCCTGACCCAAAGTTTGTTATAAACAAACACAATTCACAATTCTCAAAAGTGTTGACATTTACAAAGAGGGAAACTGCGTCATTGTTACATGATTGTTTTTATTGAGCGATGCTTGACATATATTGGAAACTGTTGCAGCATTTGGCAGTGAGTCATTGCAATTCCTGCCAGGAGGAGATTGTTGCATTCTGGTTTATCAGTAAATGCACTGTAATACATTGGTGTTTTTTGTGGACAGTGATGTGTACTTTTTTGTTTTAAAACTGGTTAGCCCTAAAATTTGGACAGGTAAGGTTTGTAGATATTTCACTTAGTGGCAAACTGTGTCTAGTTGTTCCATGTTGTCTAGAAAAGATGCACACATGAAGCTATCTGCCTAGTTTAGGGTCTAGAGACTTGAATAACATGGGATTATGACCATTCCAGGCAGAAGTTGTGTTGCTGGAAACTAAATTTCTCTAAAGGAATTTGAATGTTTTCATACCTAAGGTATGATTGTTGGCAGCTTTTCCTTGACAGCAAAAGAAAATGCAAAATTCATGATTAGAAATTGTTGAAAAAACTGCAAAGAAAGAAAAAATGCCACATCCTTGTCCCCTTCAAATATGCTATACACACACCCTAATTTTTAGAATGAATAATTTTGAAGAAACTGTGTTTTGCATGAGTAAATACAGTACTTTATGCAGAGCTTTTATATTGTGAAGGTTGCAGCTGTAAATAGTGATTTGTTTATTCTTGTCAGCGGCAAAAATCTCAACAAGCGAGACATCACTGCTTGGGTCACAACAACAGTATATGCGCAAGCTTCTGTCTATTGTCAGATCCAAGATGCAGACGGGCAGTGTGGACATAACTATTAAATTCACACTTAGTGCACTGTGGAATTTGACAGGTAAGTTCTTGATTCAGTTACTGTGGGCTTAAAAACTATCAGGATGACATTGGATAATTGAAGAGTTAATGGAAGATAGTTCTCCCTCTATATCTATTATAGAAGCAGTAACTGAGTAGTTATGAACAACATTAACAGCTGACCTAGTAAATTAAAAGTTGTACAGCAAAAAATATTTCATAGTTTCTGTCAACAACTTTGGTGAAGATGGTATTGTTCATTATTAGCATAATTTAAAATAAATGACAAATTAGGATGTAACATTGTACATTTCATTCACATAAACTTCATAATTTATTCTGCATTTCATCTTCTTTATGTACTGAACAAACACTCATTTCCAGTCCAAAATTTTAAACTTGACTTTTAAATTAATAGTACTTTCCATTGAATTGGGAGTATCGTATGTAATAACATATTCTTTTAGAATTTACAGTATGCTGCTGAAAATATCACATGATGATAGTCCTCTGCATAGACTACTTGAACTCATGAGAAATTGTTAATAAAATACCCAAAAATAAAAAGTGCACTGTGTTTCTAGCATCTTTCTGCAAGTTATCAAAACCATACTTTACTCTAAGTATACAGAGCTCAGTATTTTTTAGTTTTTCATAGTTGACCTGTAAAAATGCTAGTTATATTATTTATTAACTACTTGCTTCCCAGTCCACTTATTTTCCTTTAATTTACATAAAATATGCTCCCTGTATTTATTACCTGATTATTAAGCAGCAAGAGATGTAAGTGGTGGGTTTACTTTATTTATAATTAATTATTTGAATAGGATGGCATAGAGAAACGCATTAAAGGTCTGAGTAATATTTTTATGTAACAGAAATACATTACAGTTTTGATTTCTTTCAGATGAGTCTCCCACAACATGTAGTGTTTTTTTAGAGGAAGGAGGCATGCATTTGTTCTTGGAAGTGTTGATGACATTTCAGGATGAATGTACAATAGAAACAAAGGTGTTAGGCCTCATAAATAATATAGCAGAAGTATCAAAGTTGCGGCCACATCTGATGGTGCCAGAATTTATGACCAGGCTGAGGTAATGCATAGTACAAATTCTCTGTGACATTAATATAAGAAGATTTTATTTTGTATTGAATGTTATGTACTATATGCAGGATTCTGCTTCATTCTTGCCACATCGATGTGAGCTATTTTGCTGCGGGCATCATTGCACATATAGCGAGTGATGGTGCTGTCAGTTGGGTGGTTGATGTAGTAACAAGGCAACAGCTGTTACAGGAGTTGGTAAGTATATTGGCACTAAGTGTAATCTAAGAAACGTTTTATTTCTGTTGATCAGGATAATATTTTGTAGAAACTACTGTTCTGTTACAAGATATTGGTTGAGTTATGGTCCTAAAACATTCGTTTTCTCAGAAATTTGTTACTGAAAGTGTTGCATGTGAAGCTTATTGTAGATTTTCAGGATACTTAGCTTAAAATATTTCACAGGTTTCGGGTTGCTTTCTTTTGTATAGTTGGTAGCTACATATTGAAACTGTGATCTGGTATGACCATTGATTTTGTACTTTATTTTGGTTCCTATTCTTTTTAGAATCTATTGACATAAAAAAGAGACTAGCACATAGTAGCCAGCAAATATACAGAGAAATTGTCATTACTGCTACCTTTTCTTCCCCACTCTGCAAAATTCACAGTGAAACTACCATAAAGAGAATTGGTCTAATTGTGAGAATTGGTCTAAAATGGGCTCCTCCAACCGTTATATACACATAATAACAGTGTGAGAGAAGCAGAGCAATCTGCATTCTCTCCAGTTTAGTGTTTACTGCTAAAAATATTCTTCCATATCTGTATGCTACACCCCATTTTTGCTTGTATTTGAAGATATGTCATTCCTTCATTGTGTATAATGATAAATATTTGGTTCTGGTTTCTGCAGGGTGAAGTGGTTGTAAACTGGGAGACACCAGAGGGTGAGATGGTTGCATATCGTTCATTTCGACCATTCTTTCCACTGCTGACTTTTCATGGGGCTTTCCAGGTGCAGTTATGGGCAGTTTGGGCCATTCAGCATGTCTGTACTAAAAATGGTAAGGTATAATCTAAGGCAGTGGTCCCCAACGCGGTGCCTGCGGGTGCCATGGCGCCTGCCAAGACTTTTTTTGCGTGTCCGCGTTGTTACGGAAAGAGGTTATACTGAATAATGAAGGCCGTTCAACCTTGAACATTATAAAATCAAAGCACAGATCTCGACTTACTGACGCCCATCTTGATGATTGTTTGCGAGCAACATATCCTACACTCCCAAATTTGAAAAAATGGCTGATGAAATGCAGAGCCAAACATCACACTAACTTCCCACTTGAGTAATAATAACTGTACTTATAAAACTACATATTTTTGATTGCATGGTTTCTTGTATTATTAAACGTTGTGTTGTTTTGCGTATTATTTGGTGTCGATATCTTATTTGTCCAGAGAAAAGAAAATTTGACTTTGTTAATTGGTTGGTGCCCGCCACGATCTCATAAAAAGGTTGGGGACCACTGATCTAAGGTTAAAGGTCATGTTTTCATGGAATAAACAACACATTGTAATAAGCTACTGATAAGAGAATATTCTCAATTTTAAGTTTAAAAGCAGCAACAGAGCAGATTCACTGGAATAATTATGCTATATGTACTTTTCATAACTTATTATGTCTGTTAGCATTAACCTTGGTATTAGTATTCACCAGTTTACCCCATGCATTGTGTCAAGAAACACTTCCACTAGTGTATGGGTCAAATCTGAAATTTGTTTGCAGCAAAGCGGTACTGCCCAATGCTGATGGAAGGAGGAGGCAGTCTGATCCTACACCATCTGCATGACAATACTGAGGTGAATCCCAATGTCAGAGCCATTTGTCAAAGTATCCTTGATGTCCTGGCAGCACAGCAGTATAGTCCAGAATTCTTGTAGCAATGGATAACGTAATATTTACACCTAGTGTGGAAGAGTGAATCATTACATAGAATGTCACCATGTTTGTAATACGTATTACTAAAATGTGATTCAGATAATACAGATATCATAAAAGTGAACATGAAATGTGTTTAAACTGGGAGTGAAATATGAACCTTATTCAGTAAATCAGTGTCAGATACAAAAATGGTAGGGTTCAATTAAATATGAAAATAATATGATTGTGGCATGGTTCCAACAGCATATTGAATTTTAACCAAGTAAGCTATAGCAGTGATATGATAAAAAGTGTGGTATGTATGTATACTTTGTTAGGGCTGCTTTGAATTTAAATTATTTCTTGCTATAGTATTGTTTCATTCTGATGATTCTAAACTTCTGTGTAATTGTTATGATGAACAGTGCATCTTACCTGTACCAACTACAGTTACCACTTCTGTATAAACAAATTCAAGTCATATGTCACAGGTAACATGGTGCAATTTTTTAGGAACATTCAACATCTATTTAAATCTGCTACATATATATCTGATTAAATTAATTCAAACTAAAAGTCATGTGTTGGGGACTGTGATACTTGGCCCTTTCTTAGCTGTTTTTATATTGATTATATTACTTCACTTTGACATTTTAAAGCATAAAGTCTCCTTTATTTCCATATTTATTTTCATTGTAACATCATTACTTATAGTGAGATGCCAGAAGCAGCTTAAGAGGACAAAAAATTGGACAGTAATGGCCATAATTGAGCATCTTTTGTGCAACTAAAGAAGTAAGAATTTGATAAAATGTAATGAAATTTGTGACTGTAGCTAAATATTCATGATGCTGATTTATTCTGTCTTCTAGTTCAACTGAATAACAAGTTTTATATTAAGCAGTATTAAGGAGGAAATGTTTTTAAAGAATTGCTAAAAGATTAAAAAATTATGAACACACAGCTTCTTTTCAACTATTTCTACCACATTTCTCCACACACAGTGGTAACATATGAATTCACCTGGGGGGGGGGGGGGGT
>NW_019060005.1:191380-208451 GCF_000696155.1 Zootermopsis nevadensis | reverse complement strand
GTGTAGGGTAATACAAGTTCGTCATGTGAGAATCATCAACAGCAATATTTCTTCATTTTCAATTGTTATGTGATGTGCACACATGTAAATGTGTAGTTGAAATATGTTAGATATTACTGACATTGAATACCAAATTTAAATCATTGAATGTTTTGTTAAGTAAAAACTTGTTTAGATTTGTTATTTTTCTCACCTTTGTCTTCCAATGTTGCTTTTGTTTCAAAGGGGCTGATGGATGAAAATTCTGTAATTATCTAAAGCTTCCTGTAATCCCTCCTTTTTTAAAAAATTATTTTCATGTCTTCACTCTCTTCTTGATGTCTTTCAGCACCTGACAGCTCTCATATTCCCTGTATCCCATGGTTCTCTTTTCATTAAATTTTAATTCTTCTGCCTGTTTCAATGTCTTGTTCTCTCAGTTGTCTTTACGTGGTCCAGCCATTGTAGTTGTTTCTGTTCTAATTATTATTATTCCTATCAAGGTTTTGGCTGATGAGCTGTTCCAAGGTTAAGGGAGCAATCAGTGTCACTTTTTGTGTCAGGTTTATAAAATACAACATTATATGGATATCCAATTCTGGTAACAAATTTTGGATTCAAATGTTTCCTCTAAAAATTTAATTTCTGTGAGTAATTTTATTCATTCTTTTTTCCCCCCTCATTACTTCTCATCATATTTCATATATCTATTGCTTGGAGTTTAATTTTGTTTCTCTTTGTAAGTCCCCATGTTTCAGTGTTAAATCTTAGAAATGGTTAAGAATTCCTTTGTAAATTGTTCTTTAGCACTGTTTTGGGGTGTATCTGTTCCATATTATTCCTTTCTGGGTTCTGTCCTTGGTTACTTTATTGTTGACTTTCCTTAAAATTTTTTATCTTCTTTTTTTGGGCTTTGTTGTTCTGTTACACCGTCAACCAACTTCTGACCATATTGATTTTGAACATAGGCATTTGGGAGGGCATTTTTTTAGGAAAATTTTTATTCCTAAAACTACAGTCCTTGTAAACATTTCATGTAATTATCGGTGTTAGTGCGTCACATATTTTATGTGTTCTGTTTGACTTTTTTGTCAGTAATCCAGTTCTACCACAGTCATTCCTAGAGGCACCAAAGAAAAACCCTAAACGCCACCCTATTCATAAGAAGAAGGGATCTGGAACATCAACAGGAGAGGGTGTACTGACGTCTATTGACCGAACAGATGAAGTGCTGGCTGAAATACCTCCAGATGTGCAGAAAGTTCTTGAGGAGATGGCACTTGAAGAGGAGGAACCAGATGAAGACACGTTAGAAGTCCTTGAAGATATCTGGCTGAAAGCTGGTGAAATGGGTGAGAGAAAATACATATTTACACACAATGTTGTTTATGAAGACTCCAGTGTTAATGAGCAAAATACTACACTTATTAATGTTTTTACCGCAATAATAAACAGTATTTAGTATGGAGATTTCTGTCTTCTGGGTTGTTGCGCTGTGTAGTCTGGTCGATGTTAGCCAGCGTTTCAGAGGTCAAACTGCCTCCGTCATCAGGCTACTCCATTCATGGTCCGGCTCTTATAAACCTAGCCCCACAACCTATTGGCATATTCATCGCCCTGATGACGGAGGCAGTATGATCTCTGAAACGTTGGTTAACATCGACCAGACTACACAGCGCAAGAACCCAGAAGACAGAAATCTTCATACTCACCGCTGTGAAAACCTCAAATCTTACACAGTATTTAGTATGTTTGTGAAATTAATATTCTCAGTAACATTTTTGGTATTGACACTTCTCCACATATGTGTTGCATCTGTCAAGCAAGTCTGATACAAGTCGGCTTGTTTATTCTCATGTCTGCATGTGCAGGTTGTTATGGGTGGACTGTTGCTTGAAAAAGATTAGTCTGATAATTTGTCTAATAAGCAGTCATTTGCAAGCACAAGAGGTTATGTTATGTATGAGTTATCTTGTACTCCTTGGTTCAGGTAATGCTAAAGATGTTAAGAATGTTGAATTGGCATTTGTTATTTTCATATATATTTGTAATAACCACTTCAGAATAATGCTGTTTTGTAGTAGTGTCATATTGTAATATATGTTGTTAAAGTTAGGAGACAGATTTTATATCTGTTTTTAAACTGTTTCTGGACATTACAAGATACCATTACAATGAGTACTTTTTTGAAATTAATAAATTCCCATTGTGGTTATGCTGTTGTGTTCATTGATTTGAAATTGCTGATATACCCCAACCACATTGATACTAAGTTTCAATCTGTCTCTTTAAGACACTTTCTTGGTTAGCATTTGTCTGGTTGTAGGTCAGTGCCACCACTGAAACTAATACATGTTAGTGGATGCTATCATGTACAGTTTAAGGAGCCATTTTTTTTAAGTATTACATTTAAGTTTGTTTGCAGAGTGAAGCGCTACGTTCAATAACTCCTTGTCCCCAGGTAAGAGGGACAATTACAGGTATATAGAATAAGTATGTACTGATAGCCATTAAGGTTTTTCTTCCCCATTTTGGTGGTGGTGAAACATACTGCAGTTGAGGTTTAAATTTAACTGGTCTTCTGCTTTTTTTTAGCAATGCCTTGTGTGAATGCAGTTATGTGACCCAATTAGGATTTATACCACTTGTTCAGTGAGTAATGCTTGTTGCAGATATGAATGAGGCATCAGTTTACAGTGAGATACGTAAGAAACATGCAAAGAAACGCAAGCGCCAATCAAACTCTGAAGGCCCTGAACAGAACAAGCCTCGTAAGAAGCGGCCTAAGGTGGAGGTCATCAATACTAGTGCAGATCCCATGGTTTCATATTCAGACATACAGATGAGCAGTGTTCCCAACAGCAACACTGGTATCAGTCAAGCCATTAAGAAAGTCAGAATCAAGCAGGTGAAGAAGGTGAAACTACAAAGTGAGGATGACAAGTTGCAAACAGAAGTGAAGCCTTCAGAAGATCAAAAGTTCTTAGATGAAACAAGGAGGTGCTCTGGTAAGTATTACATTCATTACCCTTATTGCATGTTTATTGTTTATGGTGAAATCTTGAATAATTTGTTTGGATCAGCATTTTAGATACCTTAGTAGTATTCTGAAGTGGCCAAGTATGAGATTAAATGTGTTGGTACAGTACTGAATTTGGTATTTGCATTTTTACTATTTATTTTACCGTACTTGAGAATAAAGAAGGTTGATGTGTTACTATTAATGCATTTGACTTTATCTCCAGTTTAAGAGAAGCAGTTACATTAATTGAGATTTTTCTGGTGTGAGGAGGGTGCTGATGTGGTTACTTGAACTATACTAAGATTGTTTCCTGCCAAACCATGAGCATGTTTGTATCTCAGTATGTGACAAGCCTGCATGGTATTACAACTTAGGATTCAGGAGTAAGGTAGTGGTGTTTTTATAAGTTTTTTAGTTGTGCCTGAGTTAATAGTCATATCATGGTTTGTATGAATTATTTTGCAAGATTTTGATATCATGAACTCTTATACAAGTACTGTATTAAAAAATTAAAAATAATCCAGGCTGTAAAGAGACCAGGTAGTTACACTGGGGATAAAACATCAACATACTTGCACAATAATATGTGCCCTAAAAATGCCTGGCTGCTAGAGGGCATCTGAAGGGTGAGGGCCTCACTGTAAGGGGTTAGTTTGCATACACATTCTGGATAGTATTGTGTATTTATTTATTCATTTATTCATTTATTCATAGGACTCTTTCTTCATTGGATGACACCTATTTCATATTGTGATTTACTGCAGAATATCCTGGTACCTTTTTCATGTTTTTCTGAGTGGTTTCACGCAAATGAATAATTAGTCTGTGACTTCTCTATCACCCATTTCATTTCTCATCCTTCATTCATCATTCATATTTTAACTTACCTCATTCATAGATATGTATAACTGTGGTGGTTACTGGATGCTGGGAACGACCTGTTCAGGTACCTGAGCACTGCGGGTCCCAACTCTTTGTTGGCTTGATCTATAGACATTTGGTAGGACTCCTTTGACGAGGGATCGGCCCGTCGTAAGGCCTCTACCTGTACACAGGACAGCACAACACAGAAAAACGCAGACAAACATCCATGGCTTGAGTGGGATTCGAACTCACGGTCCCAGTGACCAAGCAGCACAAGGCCCACGCCTCAGGCCGCACGGCCACTGCAGACCCCAACTGTGGGGACTGATATTGAAATTAATAATTCAATTTAACATACATTGATTGTGAACAGGAAAAATACTTCTATTCAGTTGCATAAACACTTATTGTCTTCCAGCACCCATAGGCAAAAGCTGTCTTTGCTTTAATCAAGTTTTTATTGCACAGAGTATGATTTAGAATGGTATTATATATAACACATATGTTTGATCAGTTATAGGTTATATGTGGTTTTCTTTGTGCAATGTTATGCAGTTTAGTCTGTTGGAAAAGTATAAATTATTAGTACCAGCATTATTTTTCTATATGGTGTGGACTGTCATCTTGGTTATTATGTGTATGTGTGTGTGATTTACATTGTTCTTTTATGTTTCTGCTTTGTATTGCTTTTGCATGTGCTTGATTCTATAGCTTGTGTTTTCGGTGTTGGTTGTTTGACAGAAATAATAATGACGTGAAATAGTGTTCCTGTCATGGATGTTACAGCCATCCTTTCTGAAGATGGTGGCAGACAGAGAAAGTCTCAGTCTGGCCACCCAGGCAAGAAACAGAAGTTACCTATCAGCGTTGGGAGTCATATCATGGCAGTTCCTTTCATCAGCCATGTTGCAAGACAGTTTCCAGACACAGGACAGATTGTGGGGCAGCTTGCAGGCCAGGTCCCAACTTCAGCCGCATCTGGCCAGTTCTTGGCCAAGATCCCAAACATCAGCCGGGTTGTTCCGAGTATCCGGGGCATGGGCGTGGTCATGGGCCAAGGCCAGCCCACTTACCAGAGTCCAGTTAGGGGTAATATATTACCCACACACCAAGTCCTGGGCAAGGGGCAGGTTAGGCCAAGGGGCAGAGTATTCTTCAGGGACCAGATTAGGCCTAGGGGCCAGATTCCAGTCAAATCTGCAGGCCCAGTTCGAGTCACCAGCCACATCTTGGAACAAGTTGGAGGCCAAAGCAAACCTGCTACTTATGTCCCAGGGGTGAGACAAATTCCAGTCTCCAGTGAAAGTCAGGCGAAGAAGACTTTGGGACTAGTCTCTGGTCAAGTTGTGGCTCGTGAACTGGTTGTAGTACCAGGGTCTCAGCCTAAAGTACATACATCAGCTGGAGGTAAGTTAAGAGTGATTGGGAATCTTGACATGTTTAAAAGATGTCATTTTTCAAAATATAATATGTTTATGTTCCACATTTCTGAAATTGGTACTGTGTAAGTTTCAGGATATGGTGGTATTACAAAGAGAATGAAACAAAATTTTATTGCTGGCAGCAAGTTAAATGCTACTTCACCATACCGTGTTGTTGATGTGAACATTCACAAGATCTTTGAGTTGAAAGGGATGTGAGATCCTTAAAGATTTTATTAACATTATGAGTAGTCTAGTTTTATCATGTGCACTGTGATGGGATTTTAATTTTAAGAAATTAATTCTCTTTCTTTCATAATTTATTAACTTTATAAATAACAACAGTAATTAGCAAAAGCAGCAACATTGTAAATAATAAAACAAATAAATATAATGAAATTATTACACTCCTAACCAAGAAATTATAGCAGAACCATACCATGCAAGAAATCTGATGTTGCAGTTCAAGACTGGAAAGATACATGTTTACTAGTTGACATTTCTATACCAACTGATTAAAACATTGTGAAGAAAGAATTGGGAAAGAATATTAAAACATGAAGATCTGATTAAAATATTGTGTATGTGGAATGTGAAGGCAAAGGAAATTCCAACTCCCTCATATTTGGGAGGTGCTGGGTTCAGATTCTGGCCCAGAGACCAGCTTTCCTGAGTGAGGTTTTCTTCGGTCCCTTCAGGCAAATGCTGGGATAGTATTTTAAAATCAGGCCATGACCACTTCCTCACATCCTTTCCAATAAATTGTTCACTATCATCTCATTTGATGTTACATAGCTACTGAAATAAATAAATTAATAAATATTGGTGCAACTGGATGCTGTGTTGATAATTTTAAAGCATTTAAGTGACGTCCCTGGTATGCACTCCAGTGTGGAAGTACGAAAGACTGCCATTCTGAAAAAAGGCACACTTTTAACTTAAAATGTATTTTCCAGAACCTACTATGTAATGAGCCTCAGAGACAAGGTTTACCCCTGTCTCATGGACAGATACTCTGTAACATAGTGTAAAAATATTAATGATTACTTTACACAAATTTTTGTAATTCTTACAATTAAATTTGTTAACACTGATTTCATGTAACATTACTTTGTTCTTTGCATAACTGGTTTATTTACCTTGCTATTTTCTGGAGTGTCAGATGTTGACTGTACTGGTTTTTGTGTTGTAATTGCCCATATTTTAACATTTCTTCAGCAGCATTAATTTTATAGACTTTTTTTATTTTAGAATCTCTGAGGTTTTCAATAAAGAGCCATTTCTATATGAAATAAAATCAGTGTAATGTTGAACTACTAGATTGATTTTGGCAGGCAAAACATATGCACAGTGAAATATTGAGAATGTTTTGAAGGACAGCAGTGGGCTGTTAGTTTGTTTTTCTTTTCGACAAGTAGATATACTTTCCTTATCTTACATGTCGGCAGCTCTTTTTGTTCAGTCATAGTCCAAAATAATCTGTGGGTATAACATGATCACCCTACTGTCGGTATGCAGTGTGTTGCAATATTACACATCTGTTTCTTCTTGATGCATGAGAGCTTGTCCATTGTTATCAAGAAAGTGGAGAAACAGACCTTGTCCTTCCCAAAATAAGTCCATTGTTATGAGATTTGGTGATCAGTGAGACAATTCTGTTGGGTCATCTGTCACTTGGAGCTTTTTTACATTGGTGGATTTGTCTAAACTTAAGGATTCGTAGGTAGTTTGCAGCCTTAAGCTATAGTAAATTTGTTAATGTTTAATGTGTTGATGAATATAAAGGCATGTTAGCTAGACTAATTCTTTCAGCACTTCATTCCAGATGGCATTTCAGTGCCGTCTGATTCATTAATGTTTTTTAAAAAACAGTTCTTCCATTCTCAATTCTGTTATACTTACAATGATAGACTGCTATACTCATAATTCACACCATGATTTCATTGTCACTCCTTTTTTATGTTATTTACAGTTCTTACTGATTTATACTGTATTGTTTATATTGTGTTATATATGTTCTTTTCTCAGTGCTTTTCCTGTTATTGATATTATTTGATGTCAAGTACTTAAAATGAATTTGTGTTTAATTTATTTTAGGTTCTCGGGAATGTTAATTCTTTATTATTATTGTTGGTACTTTTCTTTTATGCTTCTTTATGCAGCTACATTTGTGCATCTTAGCAATTGTGATTCTTTGTGTGAAACGCATGGTATGTGGTTTAACATTGTTGGTGTGTGTCTTCTGTTTTCATTCAGACATTTGATGAATTTTGTAGTCATAATTCTTTCTGCTGGGTGTCAAAGAATGTGCATTTATTTTTGCTCTACTCAGACGCCCTGGAGTAAGCAAAATGAACATGCTATGAATTCTTGATTTTAATTTTTTTCTTCATATGACTATACTGGAATGTTTTTATTCAAAGGAATCAGTTTGTGCAATTTGTAACTTTAATTTTGCAAGTTTCAAACTTATTGCAAATGCAGTTCGATGAAGCATGAAAAGACTTCTTTAATTCGTCAGTAATCTCTTTTATTGATGTTTTAGTATGTTGTCTTTATCATCAGTTATTAGTAAAACATTCACTACCACCACTAATGCCAACTGTGAAGGTGACTGTGATATCACTTCCACCATTACTGCTTATATTGCCAGCTTTTCTTCAAGTCATACCTACTTTACAGTTTACGGATATTTTTATATAAGCCTCCTTGTTCATATACATATTTTGTCTTGGTTGTGATTGTGCAGATGGGTGCACAACAGTTTTCTTTGAAACATCTTGCATGAACATTGTGAGTGCTTGCCTTTGTGAAAAAATGTTTGTGTGGAGTTCATGTGAATTGATATGTGTATGAAATGTGATAATTACAAAAAAGAGTATATGATTATTTTGCTGTTGCAGGTGTCAGAATGCAGTTGCCAGTGTGCACATCTATCGCATCACATTCTGGAGCTGTTGTCATGACATCTCGAAATTCTGGACCTACTGCTGGAAATCTGCCCATTGCTGGAACTCTGTATTCTCCATCAAATTATGTGGGCTATCTTAATGAATATGTCAGATTCATGCAGACTGAAAACAAGAGACAAACGCAGCACAAAATATTTGGGCAGCAGGACATCGGTGAAAATAATACTAACCTAGCATGGTCTATACAGCAAGCCTCAAGTAATAGAAGTGGTGGACAGAGTGGAACCTTCACGGTGGAGGGTGTTGGCAAGAAACCTACAATTGATTTTTGCAGTCATGTTGCAAGAAATACTCATGCTTCTAGCTGGGATTTTACTGTGAAGTGTGTTGGGGATTCACAAACATCAAGTCATCTAGACAGTATTCAGAAGTCTGCACTTGTTGCTGAACACTTAGATAGTGCAGTAGAAATTAAATATCACATGATAAAAACTGATGAAATTGGACATAAAAAGACTGAATATGAAAAGGTGAAAAATAAAGAAACCAAAAGTGGGAAAATTGAAACTGCAAGCATAAAAATTGAAAAGGTTGAAGCTAAAATGTTGGAAGATAAAAAGACTGAAACTAAAATAATTAAAACTGAAACATCTTCTGATTTTGTTGCCAGTACAGCAGTGTCTATGGCAATAAACCCTGCCTTTGTTTCTGGAGTAGGCTCTGAAGAATTAAGTAGGGCAAACATTTCTATGACAGGCTCAACATCAGCCTCAGATTCTTCAGAGGCACAGTCACATAAAGAACTGATGAATGCAATAGGTGGTTTGTTGGAGTTGAAGAATATTCAAGGTGTTGCTGGTACTTCTGGTGGGACTCTAGATGAAAGTCCTTATTCAGTGCAGGAGACAATGGCAGCTTTGCAGAAATTCACAGCAGTCAGCGTGACTCCAATTTCTAGTGTTCAAAACCTGAAGCACAGTAATAATGTGCAGCTGGACACAGGTCAGGCTTCTACCATATTATCGAACGCTAGTGTACCTGAAAGGGCGTTAATGCCATCTACCAGCAAGGGCAGTGCCATTTCTGGACATACTTGTAGTGTATATAAGGTTGACATTCCTTGTGTGGGTTCAAAAACTGACAAGTCAAAATCTGAACCTAAGCCTCAGACTGAGTTTCGGATCCAGATAAACTGTAAAAATGAAATGTACCTTTGTAACACTGAGACTGGTGAAATCAAGCCCTTGAACACGGCAAAATCTGCCAAAAAGTGGAGTCAGACAAATTCAAGGTCTACGCCTGTACAGGTAGAACCTAGTAGTAATGTATCAGCTGATTCAAAGATAACCTTTGGGGAACTGCCTCTCCATCCAGTGCAAGTATCTGGGACTTATCAAAATGTAATTGCTAAGACAACAGACATAACTGTGAAAGCAGACCAGTCCCGGCAGGTTACAGAGACTGCCCCTGTCAACATTCCAATGTCTGGAATGTCTGGCACTCCATCCCCTGTTCCAAAACTGAGCCTATCCCATCCAGTATCAAAGCCTGGAAGTGTGACATTCCCAGACAAACCTGTTACTTCTGTTTCAAAATTAAACCAATCTGAGTCGGTGGTGAAGTCCAGCGAAGGCAACAAATCAAGCGTGCTCATGAAGTCACCCCATGTTCCGAAGTTAGTAATGCCAAGGAAACCTACAGCAACTCAGTCAATGCCCAGTAAATGGCAGAGTGCTGAAACTATGGCTGCAAACCATAAACCAAACCGTAGGAAGCCAACATACATTATACACAATGCACATGGCAAGATGGCTCGTCATACTATTGAATTGCAAGAGGCTTTGGAGTCCTGTGTTGAAAGCATGTTGGCCACAGACAAAGATGATAACTCTGTAACACGTGGACACGAGAATATGTTTGACACAACGATGAAAGATGATACGCCCCTCCCATTTTTTCTAGAGGGGGGGATTCAGACATCTGACATGTCGAATAGCAAGGGCATGCTACACATGACACAACCTGATAGCAAGCAATGGCCGTCACTTGGACATGAGGTGACGGTGGAGACGACTGCTGCCACACCGCCATTGCTTGAAGCATCTCCTCCTGTGCTTGAGCCAGCTGGTTCCCAGCAGATGACTTCCACTGGCGAGGAAGGAAGCAGCCATCCACCACAGTTGATACCCGAGAGTAGTACCAGTATTAGGAATGTCAGCATGGCACACATTACTGCCAAGAACCGAAAATGTAGGTTATATACACTGAATTATATGGAGACTTATTTCTTTGTTAGCTTTACAGTGGTATCACTTTAGTCCATTGTCATATGTTGACACATTTTTTTTTGTCTGTTACATACAAGGTTGATGTAAATTATGTTGGTATTTATATATTTGCTTAACAAAAACCAAACAGCATACAGAAATTAAACTTGCAACATTGGATGTGGAACTTCGTATTTTCTGTAGCATGGTGGAGAGGTAACATAACTTCATTGATTGCTACTAGGAGCACAACTGTTAACATTGCAGTGAAATCATGACTCAGATCAAGAAAGAAAATTGAATTCACATGTATAGGATTTTATGGAATTTCCTCTGAAAACCTGTTGAACAGCTGTTACATGTTTTTAAAGTTGGAGTGCACATTATGTGAAAAATGTTTTTAGTGGGTGTAATTTTACTTATGTTATTGAAGCTAGGGTTAAGAACTTAAATTGCTGTTAACCCATGAATGAAAGTTTAGTATTCTTAAAGTTGTCCTTTGTGCTTAAATAGTCATACAGTGAAGATGTGGGCAAGTGGAAAAATAGCTCTACTCTTTCTTGACCTTGACATTAGCTGGAGGTGAATAGTCATGCTCCTTCCACTTAGCCACCCAGAGACAAACTTTGGTACTTCACTGTATAAGAGGCTGGGTGGGCCCCAGAGCCAGTCTGGGCACACTGGCCAAGAGAAACATTTCTTTCTCTCTTCTGCTGTGGTTGAGTTTTCTGATAAACTTTTTCCTTTGTTACCGAAAGGAAGAAAAATAATGGGGTTAAATCTGGTGCATGTGGTGGCCACCATACAGGACCACCACTTCCAATCCAGCATGATGGTTTTCCCACACATTATGCATATGTAGCTAGATGAATACTTAATGGACAGTTTCCTGATGACAGATTTTTTGGAGTGAAAGTGGAACACAGAAAATGCTGTTTCAGGTTGAGTCACCATTTTACAGTCATGGAAACAATTGCATCTTAAGGAAAGATATATTATCGTACCCAAGAAGAAGGCAAAATTATTTCTGATTTAGAAGACTGCGATCTAAGAAACAGTTCTTCCTGTGTTCCTGTTTTAAAGTATGATGATTTAACATTTGGTGATGTCACCATAGGTCCTGGATATCTGCAAGACATACTGCAGAATTCACCTCCAAATCTTAAGCTGGAGAAGGCATTCAACAGTTACTGGAGCCAAACCACACCATTCTGCTCACTTTGTACAGCATTCAGCATAGGCAAGGTGTGTTGTACTGAACTTATCAAGGTATTTTAATTTTTTTTTCTGACTTCAGAGCCAGAGCCATAGCATAATTGAGCGTGGAGCCTGTGTTGGCTTTGAACTCAGTAGAATAAAATGTGTTACTGAATCTCTCTTGCCATTGTGTTCAAAAAGATTAACATCTAAGCTGTGTGACAGTTATTTAAATTCTTCTAGGGCTGTGGTGGAGGCGGTATGCCCCCTGACTGGAAGTACTCGGATCCAGTTGAGAAGCCTTCAACAAGTTCGGTGTGGCTTTCCTCAAGCCACTTCATAACTAATAAGGTAATCATTCTGTTGGACATGGCTTAGTTTCATAGCTTTCTCTCATTATCTTTTGTAACTTCTTTATTAGCATTGTTGGAAACATGCCCATAGTTTATCTCAAAATGTTATTGATGATTGTGTTGAATTACTAATTTAAACTTTTTCAATTGTCATTATTCTTAAGAAGTCACTATGTTTTGGGAGATGTTTCTTCCCCCGTCCTCAGGTCCATAGATTGTGATTAGCTCTTTCTAACAGGCCTGACTGTGTAAGATCACATGAGGATGGGGGAGGAGCCATCTCCTGAAACTGTTTTTTTGAGGAGGTATAATGATTGTAAAAGTCCAAAAAATTGAAGTTAGTAATACTCATAGAATTTGTTTATTAAGTTTATTTTGTTTTAACTGGATCTATTTGTCAGGTGTTTGAAAAGAAATGTTATAATGTGTTTTAAAAATTTTCTTTATTGGAAAACTTTGTGATTATGTGTGAGTATATTTTAGAATGGAAATTTCTTTTTGTGTTTTCTTGTGTTGTTTCATAAATTTTCAAATCAGAGTTAAAAGAGCTATAGCTTTTCCTGTATGTCATTTTTCACACGCACTGTTCACTGTTTGTTCTGTTCGTTTAAACTGTCTGTTCAAGTGAACAGACTGTACTGTAATGCCAAGTTGGTGAAAAGTTCATTGTCATCAATTTTAAACTTTGTTTTTTTTTGTATGTATATTTACTAGCAGATTTAGGTCGCTACCAACTGATCAATCACATACTTACATAAGTAAACTAGAAACAGCATAATATTCCAGATTGTGGAAGAGGAAGTTGGTTGCCTTGAATAAAGATTTTATAATGTGGAATATGATGTTACCTATTGTGTTTTATGGTTTATTTTAATTTATATTTAGAATTTTTGTTTACAAAGAAATTAGTAGGTGTTGTGCAGGCATTGGTTTGAGCATGTGGTATGATTCATGCTTTAACAGGATTTGAATAAGATGGCTGTGAGCAAGCGCACAACAGATGGTGGGGACAGCTCTGTGCTTTTAAGTTGTCGTGACTGTGGAGTATGCGTCCACTCGGGCTGCTATGGCGTCACAGTACTGCCATCATCTCCTGCTGATCGAACAGATTGGACTTGTGACAAATGTCGTGCTGGCATGCATCAAGTGGTAAGTATGTGGTCAAAAATATTTTCTCTTTCATCATGATGGAGGCATAAACATTGAATTTCAAGTTGAAGTTGCATGAATAGTTTGTCCGATGCAGGATGATTATAAAATAAAAATAATTTTAATTTAAGAAATTAAGTATGTGTAAAGCCTAAAGCCCTGTTATGTAGGACCTTCATTACCAAAACATTTAAAGTTAACCTTTGAGTTCCCTTAATTTTTTGTTATAAAAAAAATTAACTTTATTCATGTAACTGATTTCATTGTTAATTCTTAAACCACATTTTTTTTGTACTTCATGCTAATATTACATATAGTATTTTTTAACATATGTATTGTATCCATGTTTTCAGTATTGTTGCCTGTGTTATGTGAGGGGTGGAGCCTTGAAACGCACAACAGATGCTCGTTGGGCACACATATTGTGTGCTCTACTTCTGCCTGGAGTTGCATTCAAAGATTCCGTTTGCAAGGAACCCATCAGTGTCTTGTCTGTTAGCAAAATGAACACAGAGATTGTAAGCATAAAGTCCACATCTTACTGATCACTAGCATTCCTCCAGTATGGAAATTCCATGCAGATAAAAATACTTTTGGATGAATCATCAAATGTATTTTCCAGGAAAAAGACATAGCGTTTGTAAGGGAGGGTTTGATCGATGAAAACTCAGGTCTTTAAATTGTTATTGCTATAGACACAAGCAAGTACATTGCTTTATATAATCTGAATTATTTTGTTTGTTGTAAGTAGAGTTTATTTACTACCCTCATATTACTTCAGAATGCCTTTGTTGATGGTAATATAGGAAGTGGCTGACATGTCCGTCAGTCATACTTATGTAATTTGTTTTACTTGTTACCCATGATGAATCAGATTTTTTCTTTGTCAACTCAGTGCAAGCTTTTACATACTGATTTTGTTTTGGCAGTGAAATGTTTTTTGAAGGTTGTGCTTTATGGCAGAATCATTTGAGTCAGACTACTTAAGCATTAAGACCTGTTTTATGTTATTGCTAATTTCGGTCATGTGAGATCATATAATTTTCACTAACATCACTTATTGAATTTTATTTTTTATTATACAATTTTCAATTTTTTTATGCTCACAAGATACCTGAAGAGTCTCTCAAACTATTATCTTTACAATGATAAAGCATTTAATTTGCCATTATGTTTAATTTTGGATGTTATTCTGTTGTACTACGCTCTCTTATTTTTACATATTTTCAGAAATTTCTGTGCTTTCAAGTGCTATATTAAATAAATGTGTTATTTCTGATTTTGTTACTTCTACATGAAGTTTCTTGCTCGTCAAAGTTTGCTAATGATAGCCATTTCGGTGCAGTAGATTTTGTACATTTTTTTTTTTTCATTTTGTACTTTGGAGTGTTTTTATGTCTTTATGGTATGTGGTACATATGTAATGAAATTATCTCATTATTACTATTTTTCTGGACGTTATCCATTGTTTAATATTTTAAGACAAGACAGGACCACACCAATGTATTGGCCTTGTCTTAGGTTATTAAATGATGGATTATGACCAAATAAACAGCGATGTTGAACATAATGAACCATTGTTAGAACCCTTTAGAATTACATTGTAATGAAATGTCTGTTATGGTGGTGGTGATGATGATGTGGTTTCAAGTGTGGTTTTTGTTTACAGGAATGCATATTTTGTGGAAACCAGTGTGGTGCTTGTGTTCAGTGTAGCTATGCCAGGTGTCAACACATGTTCCACCCCATGTGTGCATTGCTGTCTGGTGCACAGTTCCACATATCCCCTTGGAGTAATAATTCCTCACAAATTAGTGTTTCATGCAAAGGTCATGCACACAAACATGACAAGGTAGGTACTGCATTTGTGCATATGCTCTGCATTTAGAAGTTTGAGATAATCTTCAAGTAAACTCTCTTCATTTAGACATTGATTGTTTTCTTTGTGTGTTATGCCAATTTGATAAAGTGAATAACAGAAATCTACTAACATATTTTGCAAGTGTTTGCCAGGTTAGGTTGTGGACACGTGTGCATGTGAAAACAAAATGTTTTCTCTTGATGTGTATGTAAATTGTGTGTAAGTGGAAAGCAGATGTCCATGTTACTGTGCTGGATGCACAGTTTTGGATTACTTCTGATTGTTTCAAGTCAATACATGGAGGTTTGTAGTATTGTAGTGTTTAAGAACTTTTACCTCTTAAATAAATTTCCAAAACTTGGATTGAAGAGAGATATATTGTTGATGTAGGTCTTCTCAGTTGTAACACTGAAGATGGAGGTAGTACATTCCTCCAAAATGTTGGTATCTGCATACAGGTCCACGTGGCATTACATTCCAGAAGACCAACATTGACATCTACACTGCCATAAGACCCTCATATCTCATATAGGGTATATTACATTTACATTCAAATTATCTGCATCATGAGAGAGTTCGTCCAGTTACAAATTTATGTTTGCAGACCAAGTCCTCTGGTTTGGGCAGCTGATTAGTTTTTGGGAAAAGTTAATCTTTAACTTTGTCTCTAATATTCAGTGGATAAACTGAAAAGATAAATGTAGAGCTTGTTAGACAGTGTTTGTAGAGCATTTTGAAGTAAACATTGTGAACATATCTTTGTATGTGAAGTTCCGTTTTTAAGAAAATGGCTATCATCATCTATTAACTGTATTAAATGCTCACTGACCATAACTTTCTAAAATAGCCTACTGGTATGACTGGAGTCTCATAGATGTATGAAACATAATATGTGTTTTCTGATGAGAGTACACTTACTCAAGTTTAGAAGATAGAAATAAACATATTTTTTTCTGAGTTCTAGATTGTATGTGCAGCTGTGTACCATATTTATGTTCAGGTGAAGAATGGGGGGAAAAGTGGTAATAAATGTAATGTATTATTTTTCTAGATCTGTAGTGTTCACGTAGGGCAACTGGTATGGGCTCGTCACAAGAACAGACGCTACTACAAGGGACGAATATCTGACATTTCAGAAATCCAATTCTATATGGTTCTGTTTTCGGATGGCTCTTTTAGTGATGATCTTTATCCAGAAGACATTACGGTAAGTTTGTGGCTGAGATATATGAACTATCAAATTCTTAACTTAGTTCTTTTGTTGAAAGGCAACTAACTAACTTTCTAGTGATGTTTCATAGCAGAACAGATTTTTTTCAGATTTTGCCACAGATGTGAATCTTGTATAAACTGTAGTGACACAAAGAGTAATTGTTTCTACGGCAGTATCCTTTATTGTTTTCCAGTAATCTCTGATATTCTTCTGTTACTCATCTGCCTATGTCAAATTTGATTGAGTAAAACATTGGAAGTTGAATTTCATAGAAATATGAACTGACCATTTCATGAAGAAGACTGTCTTCAGGGCTGTTGTGCCATATGGTCTTGTAGGAATTGACTGGTGTTTCAGGTGCTTACTGCTTTCATCATCAGGATCTGATGATGGAGGCACAATGTCTCATTACAGTGAGAACCTTATCTTTTTGAGACGTTAACACCACAGATATCTGTTGGTCAGGATTGAAAGAGTTCCCAGTACTTTTTATGGCACCAACTGAAGACAATTACAGCAGTAAATTCCACACATATCTTGGCTAAACGTTTAACTGGTACTGTGAAATTCAACAAACTGAGGTTTTCTGGGAGAAGGCTATTGTACTGTGCCGCATCAAGGTGGTACTCAGTGCTGGTCCTTGTTTTCAGTGTTACCATACGAACACTATATTAGCACTTCAGTGCAAAAAGTTCAGCCTGTTTCAATATAAGAATTTGTAGACTAAGAAGAGAAGCAAAACTAATTGGAAAATTTCTTTAATATTTTATTACTGCGTATTAGTTTTCCCACTGTTGTTTGTTGTAATGTGCTGTGAAAAGTTGATGTGTCAA
>NW_019060005.1:161108-183664 GCF_000696155.1 Zootermopsis nevadensis | reverse complement strand
TGTACTCCTCCCCCAATATTGTCAGGGTGATTAAGACGAGAAGAAAGATGGGCGGGGCATGTAGCACGCGTGGATGGGACAAGAGGTGTGCACCGGTTATTGGTTGGGAAGCCTGAGGGGAATAGACCACTGGAGAGACCTAGACGTAGATGGGAGTTTAGTGTCAGGCTGGATCTATGGGAGATAGAAGTTGAAGGAGATTGGATTTTGTTGGCCCAGGATGGTCCGGATGAGGGCTTTGGTTAATTCGGTGATAAACCTTCTGGTTCAGTAAGCCATCTAGTTAGTTATGTTATTATGTTTCCTGATTTTATTGTTGCAGAATTATCTTTATGAAAGAATTTTATGGTATTTATCAAATCATCTTCTGAATTTCTGTTTTTTTAAATTGTGAATAATTTATCCCTTTTATATGACTTTTCATAGTTTATAAACAGGATGTACATTGGTATATTATTCTTCATCTTTTCTGTTTGTATTAAGGAAAAAAGTTTCATCCATTGTCAGCCAAACTGTTCTGAAAATACACTGTTCAGTACTTTGAGATGAAAGGATAACTTGCTGATGTGTGATTGTAAGTCAACAGGCTATTAAGATGCCCATGTGAGAAATATCTGGTTTTTACTTCATTTTGTAATCACAATCTGGGAAATTCTGGAATTTAACCAAAACTAGAAAATGAAAGTTTTTGCAGCTATTGTTTGGACTGTTATTCCTGGTTTTTGCATAATGGTCGTATAGTAAAATATCTGTAACTGGCTTAATTTCCTTTCCATAAAACAATAAACTTTCAAGATCAGATGTAATTAAGTGTTAACAGATTTTTTGCAAATAACTTGCCCAATCTTCTACCCCTATAAGTTCTGACATCATTTCTGATAAAAACCTCATTCCACGTTCCTATAGTCTAGCGGTCATGGTTTTATTTTTCATATTACCACTTGGAATTGAAAGGAAATATTTTATTCATGTCATATAAACAGTTCACTAAGTTTCTAGAAATGTGTCATTGCTTATCCAAGGAATGTTGAGGGAATTTTTACTGTAACTCCTAAAAGTCTGGCAACCCCATTTAGTTTTATATGCAAAGAATTTTATTATAATTTTTGTCAAATTTGATTTATGCATGGTTTTGTACAAATCATGTTTGAATTGCTGTAATATAAATTCTTGCATACTCATGCAAAAAGGAATTTACAAATTTTACTGTAACACGTTTTCAATCCACAGGATGTTACGGCATGTATGTAACACACTGGCACCCGTTAAGTCACGGTTGTACTCAATCCTAGGCCATCTACTTCTGTAAACTGGCTTTTCATATTTCCTTTGCTAGAGTCATAAACTCATTCTTTTGACTTATACTTCAGAGTTAATGTGAAGACAACATCTTAATGCATCTTATAGTGCTGAAAATACATTTGATATCTGCCAATTGCTTGTGGATCTGTGATTAAGGAATTTTTTTTATTGTATTGCAGACCATTTATTATTCTGTTCCCATCTTTATGTGGCATTACTGTCCTGTTTGGAATTGGGAAAGATGTATTGCAAAGAAATTAGTTTTTTCTTTTTTGTCTTTCTTTTCTTGTGTGCCTGAATATGCATTATATGAAGTAATGGGTGTATGTATCTTAGAGTTCTATATGAGAAGCTTGTTTGAATGCAGGTAGTTGTATGTATAAATGTGACAGTTTGTGTTTTATATAACGAGTTCTTTGTGATAGGTTATAATGTAAGCATTTGAATGTCTCGGAGAACACATTAAGGGAGAATTTTTATTTTTGTGAGTGAATGATTCTACAGAGGTCAGAATTAAATTTGTAACCTCAAAAAGTTGCTATACTGTGTGAGTTAAACTACTCCAGATTCCCAGCATCATATTACAATCCAAATCTAGGTTGTGAGACCCTTACTGGGGTCAAAGAAGGTCATTATATATTTCATTAATGACAACAGATGCTGATGCTGTAGAAGGTTATACATTGTGTTTACTATCTAAATTGTTCATGTTCATGACTTGTAGAAACACTTATGGTAGAGAAAATATTTGTCTCCTACTGCACAGGCTGCAGACTATGTACAACCAGTATAATAGAAGAACCATACTATTATGTCTTAATCTGCTTTCAAGAAAGATTGAAGTATGTAATGATTTTTATAACAAATGTACCATAGTAAAGAGTTCATATTATTGTAAAGTAGATATAATTTACAGACATTGATGAATAAGTACAAATAAGAATGAAAACTAGATTTTGTAGTCTTGTCTGATTTCTTTTGACAGAACTGTTTGGTGACAGATTTGTCACATGTTGTATCTTATTATGTCTCTGTTACCTATTTCATTATATTTTCTGTAAGTTTTATCATTTGAATATATTAGTATGAGAGAGTGAATTCTCAGCTATACTGAACACGTGAAACACATGAGTTTTTAATAATCTCACAAAAGGAACTTAGGATGTATATGTTTATCTGACATCCCACGTAATGAACACATTTAATATTTCAGTATGTCCTTTTCTAGTTCACTTTAAGTGGCTTGTTTAGGTTATTTTAGTGTTTGGCAGTTGCTAATACAATTACTTTAATTTTTGTAAAAAGAAAAGTACTATTTCTTGTTCAGAAGTACTTATAAGACCTTGTTCACTGCCAGTTGGGATTTTATTCAGTGGAGATATATGTACAATTAAATGTTGTTAGGATGATCATATCAAAGAGGGTGATGTGGGAAGTGCATGCAAAATTTTGGTTTGGAAGCACAATAGACACTTATATATGAAGAAAGGAAAGAATGAGATGAATAAAAACCCAGAGAAAATTGAGAATGTCATATCATTTGTGTTCTGGTTTGTGTCACCATGTGGCCTTAAAAGTGGCTACCAATGTTTTATAGAAATGTAATTAATTCTGGAGGTGAGGGCAATATTTTCATCCGAAATGTTGGTAACCACCTGTATGCCCTTGTGGTGTCACAACCCATTAGACGGAAACTGATACATTTACCACCATGAGAACCTCAGGTCTTGGATTATCAATTTGCCACAATACTTTTTAATGTGACTATACTCGGCCCCACTTTTCATTAAGGTTAAAGGTTGAGAAAATGAATTAATATACTGTAGTAATTTGACCACATTTTGGAGATATTTCAAGTTACATTCCACTTTCATTTAATACGGTCACAGTGGCATATAATCTCATGAAATCAGCTTTTGTTTTCAGGTGACACTTAAGACCAGTGTGCACAGTAAGATAAAAACAACCGTTTTGGGATGGCATTGAGAAATAGGCCTACACTTGTTTTAAAAATGAAACAAGAAGAAAGGCCTTGGAGGGGACCCTCGGGAGAAACCCATTACAAAGTTGCCTTACCACGTGACAACCCAAGACGATTTTGGTTTTAACCGTAGATAGCGTCTTGTAAGTTGGTAATCCGTCCATATAGGTCAGCTGTGTTCTATGAACGGTGGTTGCGAACATGGTTTTATTCGCACAAAGTTATGCCTGTTGTTTTATTCGTAACTACTCTGTGGTCTGAATAAACTTCAGTATGTTTGTGATGTTACGTATATTTATTTGGAGTACGTTTAGGAGAGCAATAACAGCAAAATGCTTGTATTGAGTTGCCACGTAGTTAATGTTATGAACTGGTGGTAGTCCCATTGTTTGAAATCTTGATTGACGTACGAGTTGTGATATTGTAAGAGGCATAATAGAATGTATAACACAGACAAACCAGAAAATCCTAAATATAATCACAGCGAACTTTTTCACAAACCTTGTGGATTATAATTGTGTGAAGTGGGGATATTCATGGGCATGAACACTTGACTTATTAAGAGCTCGAGAAGTAAAAGATTTTATGTAATTAATTTAATACGTATTGTAAGATGAAATTTTATTTTAACTACGGATTTGTATATAACAAGCCAAATGTTTCCTTATTTGTAAATTTGATTGCACCATGGCCAGTGAATTATGTGTAGAGGTTAATATCTGGCAACAACATTGTGATGTGAAGGCAATTGTATCATTGAAAATACTGTAAAGCATGCCACATCAGAAGATGCTGGCTAAAAGTTCTCGTATAGTAGCCCTTTGTTCGATAGCAAACTTTATCAATGCAGCAGATCGTGTCATAATGCCAATAGCAATTGTGCCTATGACAGATGAGTTCAAATGGAGCTTACATGGGCAAGGATGGATCCTGTCAGCCTTTGCATTTGGTTACTTCACAAGTCAGGTAAGACTGTAAAGAAATTATAGTAGTGTTGTAAAAGTATATCATATTTATTGTATATATTTGTTACATTAATCCTAAACTGAGCTCAGTATGCTGTGCTATGAGGACTGTCATATCACTCATGAAAACAAGAATAGTAAAATTAGTTTATCTTGCTTACCTACCTCCATTCGATCATGTCATGTTATAGAATAGAATTTATTTACATTCCATTGATCCTTCATAGGCCTAAGCCAGGTCATAGCACAATACAATACTTATTTCTAGTACAAATATAAATACATAGTTATAATAGCTATTGACAGATTTTTGGAACTACAGCATTACAGTAAAATAAGTATGATGAGAACCATCACCATTATTAATTACATGTATTTATAAATTCTTCTACTGATTAGGAGTGAGATAGGAGATACTCTTTTAATGCTGGCGTAAACATTTTTATATCATGGTTTAAACTTTTTGTAGTAGGTGGAAGATTATTGAATAACTTCATTCCAGTATAGTAAAGTCCTTTTTGATATTTACTGAGTTTAGAAATCGGTACATGAAAGTTGTAGAATTGCTTTCTGGGGAAACTCAACAGACAGAAAAAAAGTACTTCACGTTCAAAAGAAAATTGTTAGAATAATGACAGGCACTAAAAGAAGAATTCCATATAGGAAATTGTTTAAGAAATTTAATATTCTTCCACCAGCCAGCAAATTCTTGAACGTATTATTATTATTATTATTTGTAGTGGACAACATATAAAATTTTTAAACACACTCAGATATTCACAATAATTGTATTAGAAATAAGTATTATATTTGTGCTATATCATGTTCTACATCTTTTGCTTGTGTCTATGAAGGATCTGTGGAATGTAAATAAATTGTAGTCTCTTCTATTCTAGCACTTTCACCCATTAATTCTGTTTTTAGCAGTGTTTTCTGCTTTAAATTCTTCTTGCTTAAAGTTGGTCTCTCTGATCATTTTATGGATTTCTGTATATGATATTATTGGAATGTGGTTGATGTGACTTCATTTTCTGTGGTGGACCAGGCTTGATATAGTTCTGTCTGTATATGTAGTACATGAGAGAATTCCCATATTGTTAGCATGACTATGACTGTGAAATTTGCCTACAAATATAAGTGTCCTGGTTAGTTTCAGATGTATACCTAACTAGATATTTTCATTTTTTGTAAGATTTATATTTTGTTTGATACCGTATGTCAAGTCTGGTAACTGAATGACCTGATGAAACTAATAATGTATGTATGAATCTGTGACCTGTAGTTTCTATGCATTGCAGGTGATAGGAGCGTGTGCTGCTAGCAGATTTGGAGGAAAAGCAGTCCTCTTATTTGCTGTGTTCCTGTGGTCTGTTTCAACTTCTATCACCCCTCTTCTAGCAACATCTGTTTATGCACTGATATTTTGCCGAGTGCTGTTGGGTTTGGGCGAGGGACTTGGTAAGATGACAACCCTGTTATTAAAATGTATTGTATACTTTTGGTAACACACTAACTTCTACTGTGGGATAGCATAATCCTTCTTTCATGATAGGTCTGCCAACAATTTTCCATATATTTGCCCATGATGTACCAATGGAAGAGAGATCCAGAGCATTTGGGTATTTGGTTGCTGCAGGTTCTGTGGGACAGACTGTTGCATCTGTGGTGAGTAGTTCACAGATACATAAACTTTAATTGAAAATATTTTTAAAGTAGCAGAAGCTCCTTTTACAAACACAGATTTACTTTAAATATGCTTTAACTTGTAATATATCTTTCACATATTATTGTGTTTTCTGGTGTGTGTGTGTGCATATGTGTGTATGTGTCAGTCTTCATCTTTCTTTCATACATTTGACATTTCGTGGCTTATTGTCTGTCTCTAGAGTCTTATTGTAGGATTATAAAAGTAGTGATAGTTTAATTGCCTTCTGCTTGTGGAAAGTAACATTTAGAAAATAGTTAATTTAATATTCATACTTATTTATATTTGTTTCTAATTTATTTGAGAACTTTGTACATTTTAAATGCTTCCAAGTTGAATACATTGGCAAATTTGATAAAGAGTACAGACTACCCTTATTAGGTAGGTAGTAGAAAATTTTATAAACAATCTACATATTGTTACTAGCTAAAAATAATATAGTACTGCCCCTTCACTATGATTTTGTTATATTTTTCCTCTTCCAGCCTCTTCACAACTAAACATGGATTTATTTCACATGCCATTATAATTGATACTGATTTATTCTTTAATGTACTTGAAACAGCTGAAGTAATAACACAAAAACATTTGAAATGATTGCTTAATTAATTATTAGTTACTCTTTCAGTTTGTTAGCCTCTAAATTACACTTGTTTTTAATGCCATCACTCATGTGTAGCACCGCGGCTCTGTATCCACTATTTCTCATACAAAGACGCTGTCCTTGTTCAATTAACTCTTGCTCATTCCACAGCTAAAAGATCTGTCTAACTGCACTCGCTGGTCCCAGCAACTCATATTTTTGTAAGCACACAGGTCAGTCTACAAGCCTTGAGAAATATTTCAGTAGCCCTAGAATGTCCGTCAGTGGTCAGGTGTTACTGGAAGTTTCTAGTTGTAATGCACATGCACTATTAGGCACTGTAAGGGAGCATATGGCCAGAGGCTGCAGGTGGAGAGGATCGGAGTGTGGAAGCTCACTTACATGTGCGTCATATCATGCACCCCAAAGCTTCAATAACGAATAGTTGTAACATTATGTTGCATGTATTGAGAAACGGTACTCTGTAGAAGTGAATGTTAATTTTGTGTTGTATTTAATCAAAATATGTGGATCATGTTGAATAATAACACTGAGTTAGGAAATAATAATCCATACATGAGTAGTACTGCTATTATTACCTGTTTTTGAATTTTTTTTTAGCTGTGCCCAAACCTCTCTTGGCAGATAGGTTTCTACCTGTTTGGGACATTGGGTATTGTTTGGGTATTTATATGGATGGTATTCTATAACGATGGAGCAACCTCAGCACAGGATGAGATTCCTCTGTTTGTACCCAAGGTGAGTGACACTTTCTTTCATGTCTATACATGTTTCATGAATTGTATATGCTGGAAAAATAAATTAATTCAGTGACTTGCTTTAAATATAATGTTCTGGAAATATATAATTTTCAATCAGTAAAGCAGAATAATTACACTTCATGAAGACAATACTTGTCTTAATTTCAAGGTAAGTACAGTAGTTTGTCCATTGTTAATTTATGACCACGTGAATGACTATAAAATTTACATCCAGTTATGTAAAGTACAGTGTTTTTCCAGATTTGTCAAGTCTGCTGAATGCCAATATTCCTAAGTTTTCAATTATATAAAATTCCTCAGGTCAGTAAATTAGCCCTACTAAGCAAGTTCAAACATGTATGTCCAGTTTATTAGAAGATATTAACAAGATTCACCACCACAAATTTTAAGTAACTTTGCAGTACTAATTTTCTGTTAATAACACAAATTTGACATGCACACCTTTCTTACCATACAAATTCATTATAGGATAATACTCTAAACCAATATTTCTTAACCTATGGTACGCATACCACTGGTGGTACACGAGCCAATGTTGAGTGATGTGTGAACTAAGTAAGTTAATATCAACATAAACAACAGTTTTCCCTAAACGAATTTGGTTTGTGGTACATTTAATGTGTTAAATTAGAATTGGTGGTATGCCAGAGAAAAAGGTTGAGAACCCCTGCTCTAAACTGACGGGAAGTTTGGAAAGTGCTACACAGGGCAAATGAATCTAGAGGACTAATGGGAAAAGAACATTGTTGGCAAATGTGGAAACAGTGGTCACAGATGGCAAAAACTCTGAAAGTTTCCAGGAGTTTCATGGGTTTCAACAGGGGGGTGTTATCAAGATAATGAGTGACGACATAATATGAAGAGTAACCAAAGTATAAGAGTGACATACAAAAATTGTTACATACATATGACATAGTTATATGGGAAGTAAATGAAAGCATCTTATCAAGATTCAAAGGTTTGTTACGGTGTGCAAAGATTATTTATAAATGTGTGGTTCTGATAATAAGGTGGAAGATGGGATTGAAAAAGATAAAATGTAATAATCAGCCATCTTCATAATTACTGCCTGAAATCTCACAAGATTTTGTATGCATTTTTCATCTCCCCATGCAATAAAGTATAATAAAGCAGTGGAGAATTTTAAGTATTTGGGAAGGAAACTTGTGACAGATGGAAGTGTTCAAGAAGAAATTACAGAAAGAATAAAAGATACAGGAAAATCTTCCCAGCCAATCTAGAAATGAGAAATGCATAGTGCCTATTTTAAAAGTTCACTACGTGCGTATAGTAGCGTATGGAGGAGAAACTTGGATGTCAACCATTGCAGATATTAGTATGTTAATGGCAGCAGAGATGAGATTTTTAAGAAGTATGAACGAAACCAAAAGAGATGGAGTAAGAAGTGACAGAATTATAGAGAATCTAAAGTTTTAAACATCCTGGAAAGCAAATCGAGAAACAACAGAATGAGCCTGTTTATTATTTGTAGTGTTCTGTCTGAGGACAGGTCCATATGAACAGGATCCTTCCATCCTTTTCTCGGACTGGGACCTGTTCATATACGTTCTTGGCAGATGATCCAGAAGTGGTTTGCCATTGCCTTCTTCTGTGTGTGAATGGAGTAATTGTTGGGATGCCACGGAGAAACCGGGGAAGCCCCCGGAGGAAAACTCTGTGTTGCCTAGACCACGGCCTTGCCCAACACAAGTTATAAATTCGGGCACCGCCGGGAATCGAACCCGAGACCCCAGGATTACAAGGCCAGCGTTCTAACCGCTAGACCACCGTGGTTATAATGAGCCTGTACTGATACATTTTAAGAATGAATGAGGAGAGAGGTATGAAGAAGGTTTTGAACATGAAAGCAAAAGTAAAACATCCAAGAGGGAGACCAAGATCAAGATGTTAACTATAGGCACAAATGCCACATAAAATGAAGGTAAATTGTGGGAACTAACTAAGGAAGAGGAGATACAGAAAAACACAGAGCTAGATGGAGAGGCCTCATTCTCAGATAACCCACACAAAATGGAAGAAGTGATTGTTGACTTGTGTAATGTGGTTGAGACAAATGCCATCTTTGATAAAGATGCTTGACTTTACCATATAAGTACAGTTAACATGACTGCTCATGGCAAAATCAACAGGATTATTTTGGCCCTTTAAACTCTCAAGTGCATATCATAATCTTCACTGTTAAATTTTAGTGGCACGAAACTAAAACTGTGTGGAAGAAATGTGCCTGGGAAATTACAGTTTTCTTTTGCAAAAAAGTACCTAAAAAATTTGTGTTTTATTCATATTTTTCCTTATACTGTCATATTGTTGAAGAAATATTTCATAGTTCATGTAGCTACAGTTCCATATATTTTAGTGTACTGTACTCATTACAGTTTATGCGTGTCTTGTAGTACACAATTTTACATGATACTTCCAAATCATTGTCACACACCACACAATGGCTTTGTTACAGAACACTGAATACAAGATCACTATGCTCGCATCTCTGAACCAGTGCGAGAAACTTACATTAGAAAGAGACACATATCTTCCAGTGCGCTTGTCACAGTTTTTATATATGATGTGTGTTGTTTATTCTACATGATGTACCATTATAATTCCAAAATCTTTTTTATTATGTCACACCATATCAAATATGCTTGCATCTGTGATCCAGAATGAAAGAAATGTGCGGGATTAGGCATTGAACCGTCATTGACATCTTCAGGAGTAGTTGTATATCCAGTAGATCATACAGAATGGTACTTGTTGCAGTGTGTCACACATATTTACTTCTGGCTGTACAAACACACTCTTGAATTTGTTTTTGCATATGTCTAACTAAAAGAAAAAATGTATTATATGCAATGAGCAGCTGGACTTTCAGTAATGTTAGTCTTCTATTACAGCTTTTAAAGAACATACCCAAAATAACATCATATTTGGTTTGTTTGCTCATCAGGTTGGTGACAGTACCAGGTCCTTTTTTGTGTTGTTATGTTATTTGTAAACTAGAAAGATGAAGCTCCTTATTAAAATTTTCCTGAACTTTTTCCACAAACTGTGTGAATTATCAAGGCATTCAGAATGTTTGTAAGTCTGCAAAATGAAAGAAAATTTTCTGTGTCCAATTTCAAGTCCTTCTGATTTTACTGTATCTTATAATCATTTAATAATTTTTCTGGTGTTTTAATCTTCAGTGACAAGAGATATCACTATTTCCCACAAGTTTTGTTGAAGTTTTCTGCGACTGAAGGTGAAGGCATTGATACTTAATTTCTTTTGCCGTTAAATGAATTACATTCCCTTGAACTAAAGACAGAATACTGAACATAAATTTCTTTCATAACATCATTGACACATTTAAATTGCAAAAGGATTGTTTTTTGGTGTGGTTTCTCAATTATGATTTTTATTGTAATTAAGTAACAACTTTTTATTTGTGTATTTGCAAATTGTGTTCAAATATGTTAATTTCACACGCACAAATGGTAGATGGATATGCATTAAAGAAACAAAAGGAATTTCTGTTACAAGACATCAGAGACTACTGATGGAATGCTGTCTTATACTGTATGCCCTTTAGGTAACAAATCCAAATGTACGATGGACTGAATTTGTGTGCCATTGGCCTCTGTGGGCTCTGTATATAGCACACTTTGCCATGAACTGGTCCAACTACATCATCATGCAGTGGCTCCCTACGTACCTTGCCCGGAACCTTGGAGCAAACAAGGAGAGCATTAGTCTTACTGCTGTCCCTTACGTTGTCAACTCTTTGTTTGGAATCTGTGAGTGCCCAGCTATCTGCAGAAAAGAAAAAGAAAACCATTAACCTTCCCTGTGTGGATTAAATTTCTTTTATAAAATAGATTAACATTATTATTTAATATAATATAACCTTCTGTTTCCATTGTTACTGTGTGTTATAAATTGCTATGTCAGTTCCGTGAGTTCATTTAAGCTATCTCGTTCAATAAAATTTAATCATCAGTACTTAAAAGTAAGGTTTGAGGTCCTCTCAGCAGTGAGTATGAAGATGACTGTCTTCTGGGTTGTAGTGCTGTGTAATTTGGCAGAAGTTTACGCATCACCCTGAAGATGGGGGCAGTAAGGACTTGTGAAATGTTGGTAAAATTCTGTCAGAAGACATGGTGCTACAACCCAGAAGGCAGCCATCTTTACTTAAAAAAGTAATTCAAAATATCTAGTAAGAATGGAGAAAAAATCATATTCTTGATGTTTTACATAATCAAAGAAACATTTACTGAAATATGTCCATGCAGTGAAGGTTAGTGAGAAAGTTAACTTTTGGTCTAAGTTTAGTTTTAATTCAGCAAGAAAGATAATGAGATCAGTATGAAATATATATCTGAAGAATTAGCCTTGTGATTTAATTTTAACTCAGCCTATATTTGGCATTTGTTGAAGATGAACTGAATTAAATGCAGAGTAATTTTAATGGAAAAGTATGTTGCTTCTTAAAACAAAACTGATTCAGAAATTGAATTAATGTTATTTTAAAATTTGATGTTACTGAGTTTTCACTTATTTACTTTGCATGTTTTCAGTGAATAGAAAGTTGCATTAAAATGCATTACATGTAGATTTCTTGTGTCATTTGTGCGTGAGATGGGGCTAGAGCATTCACCCATCACATAGAATGAACTGTTGCCATACATTTCAGATTGTATAATGCCATATTTAGCTGTTGTTTTTGATTGAGGTTTTTCTCCTATTTCACCCTCCAATTTGGATTTTATACTTCTCTTATTATATCGTATGAACTGTTGCAAGTTATGTGGAACTTGATTTATGATGAAAATGATTACCCAAGAAAGACAAAAATGGTTGATATTAAGCTTTCTTAGTGATTTAACTGTTGTTAATCCTGTCTTTGGATGTGTGTACATCTTCCCCATCTTAATGGGGAGGTCATATATACAATTCTAAAGGGTTTTGACGACAGTAGTTCACACTTAAAGAACACATGATGGAAAAAGTTCTGACAATGAATAATTTTAAGGTCATATATACCACGCAAGACAGGATCAGCATCGAAAGAATGTGTTAAAATGAGAGAATTATGTTTGGTTACAGAGTTAAATGGGAAAGTGGGACACTGTCTATATAATGAATTATGATGCAGGTATTTTAGTACAGGCTAATGAAATTCTGTTACAGTTTCACTTGTAGCATGTCTAAAGCTGTGGCAAAGCGCATCTATTTTTGAGGAAAATAAGTTTCTGTAAATAATATGACTTCATTTAATGCATTGTGTGGTGTGTAAGTGTAATATCAGATCATAACACAGTGGCTCTATATGTGAAGTCTGGAGTGAATCAGGCTGAACATCCTGATTGAAATTTTTGTTTTTTGTTACTTCTTACTTTCCTTCAGGCAATAATATGGTTAGTACCGCAAACAGACATGTCCTTCATGATGCTTGTGATTTTACAATTACTAGTTTTTCCACCACAAGTTATTAAAACTCTCTATTTAAGAGTGTGAAATAAGCAGCATAGGTAATAGATAGGATCTCCTTTTGCTTGTACATTTTTTTGTTTGTTTTCCATTTAAGAAGCCCGTATCATTCTTTGTGATGCTGATTATCTGCACTGAATTATCAGTTATTAGGCTCTCTACAAAAAATTACATAATGGTATTATCATTATGATTGATTTCTGTTTAAAAATGTTTGTAAAACTCACAGTAACACATAGGGGAACCTGTAGGATAGTTCTTAATTCTTTTCATCTGTTTTTCGTGTGGTTATGGATATATATTAATCTGTTTAAAACTGTTAAATCAGAATTTAAATTCATTGTGCTACTATGTAATAGAGAACACAAAGCTTCATAATTTTACAGCATAATGATTTCATTCAGCTTCATGTACTAGTATTTCTTCATAAAGTTTTATTACAGGTTTATCATACTATTATATTTATGATCAGGGTAGTATTTCAATGCTCGTATGTTGTGTGCAGTTGCAGGCCATTTTGCAGACACTCTTGTGGGGCAAAGGGGGTGGACTGTTTTGTCAGTGCGTCGACTGATGACGAGCATCGGTCTGTTGGGTCCAGGAGTGTTCCTGCTTGCATTCTGTACTGTTGATAACCTCCTAGCTGCTGTTGTGTAAGTTTTCCTCCCATCAGTCATTTAATTTGCAGACCGTAATGAAAATATTTAATTTTATTGCTGTTTTAGTTACAAGTGTATTTGTCATGATACAGAAACTTCTGCATGCTTTCCATTATTAATTTTGTTACTGGTTATTTCATATTTGAGCAAACTTCCCTCCAAATGCTGTTTGATATTTTGTTACTGATGGTTTCGCTTCACCAGCTATCCGACTTGCCTTGGACATGCAATTAACATCTCATGAATCTGTTAGAATAGGTGTAAACGCATATGATTTGAGGTTCTCGCAGCAGTAAGTACAAAAATGGCTACACCCCAGCAGACAGCCATCTAGGTATAATATCTTTAAGATAAATTAAACATGATTGTGGTTGCTTTGAAGTACAATCCCCTGCCCAACCCCTGAGCTCGTTACCACCCCTTGACAGCTGTCCACCATATCAGGATGCCTTAATCTCCAGTGACTTATTTTAGCTTTAAGTAAAAAGTTATATTTAATTTGATTGGTAATTTTTTTGGATGAGTGGAAAGCTTTGATTTTGTTGCAGATTTGTGTCCATCTCAATGGGCCTTTGTGCTTGCAACTCTGCTGGCCACCTAAGTAATCATGCAGACATTGCTCCCAACCATGCAGGCATCACATTTGCCATATCAAACACACTGGTGAGTAATCATCAACACCACCACCTTTCTTGCGTTCTGTTTGTATTACAGGAAATGACTGTTGCATGATAATTTCCAGAGTTGATTGACATTGTTCTTGTATATCATTTTATTTTTAGAGATAGATTAAACCCAGTTGAGTCTTTTCTTGCTTGCATAATAGGAAAGAGACAGTATTGTATTAAACAGCAGTCATTTAGACAATGGAAGTTAAATGTATAAATTAATTCATTGAATTTTGCAGGCAACAATCCCAGGTATACTGTGTGGCCCTCTTACAGCAGAGCTGGTAACTACATCTCATGGTCGCTGGTTTCCTGTTTTTGTGCTGGCAGCTGGTGTAAACTTTACTGGTGCTGTCATCTACTATAGCCAGAGTTCAGCTGCTCAGGTGCTGTGAATTCTGTGGATGTAAAGCTCAGAACATACACTAGTCATCTCCTGGCTATCACAGTCCCATCCAATGAAATGTAGTCAATATAAATTTGTTGCCACTCAGTGAGTAACATGGTCCTTTCATCCTGTAACATTGGAACTGGATACTGGCACATACTTTTGTGTAATACCCTGATTGTAATTTAGTCCCTGGCATACATATTTAGTAGCATTATACTGTTGGTGTTACTTACATAAGCCAACACTGTAATTGCTCTGATAATATTTATGACATTGTTAGATGAATGATATTGTGGAACGCTGTAAAGCAAGTATGGTATATCTTACTGTTCATGCTGTTACAAATGAAACTGAATAAATGATCTAATAAATCCTTTTGCCTAAGTAAGTAATCTAAAGTTGTGTTGCTGAATTATTTACGTGTTACTTTTCCCTCTCCGTGACAAAGTGAATCTATTGTGGTGGTATTATTTTAAGTGCAGAACAATAAAGAAAAGTACATGCCAAACTAGTATTAAAGAATTTATTTTCATGAGTGATGTCCCTGCAAAACATATTTAGGAATAACATATTCAACATGTTTTGTTTTTAAGGCAAGGAAATTCATAGCGCATACTTTTTCAGCTCTTTTATTATCATAACCTATGTTTAATATGTTTTGTTGATATTAGTAATTTCATTAAGATTGTTTTTCAGACGAATGTAAGTATTTATTTACTGATTATTATGTTAAAATATGAACACAACTGGATTTATCTGTCCCCTTATAGTGACATGTAGCTGGCTCTAGTGAAACCAGAAATAAAACAGGATATTGTAAGAGGTGGTCAAATTTTTGAGGAGACTAACTTTTATTATCTTCTCAAAAAATTTGTCCCTCTGTGGAGTTGGTTGAATGTGATAACCAAAAGAGGTGCCTATCGTGCATAACTGGTTTGGACACCAAAAAGAACAAGAACCACTGCCGTGGTAGAACAATATACCCACAGTTGACTTAATATCCCTACGTCCACATTACTATTCGTTGCCAATTACCTGGCTGCATGATCAAATCACGACAGCTGTTCTGCAGCAGACCAAAGTTGGAACGTCACTTCCGGGAGCGCCTGTTTGGTGTTTGGTTGGTTTCGGAATTGTACTGTTGGAAATGTGTACTTTATCGATGTTTTAGTAATACTGAGACAAATTTAAGTGTATAATATATTAGTAATTGTTTATTTATTTGTTATAGTGACAGTAGAGAGATCTATTTTCAAATATTAAGTAATAGCGGAGGTAGTTCCGGTGCATGAATAAATTCCTTGCAGTGAAAACGAGGGTTAAATCGCTTTCCAGGAGAAGGATATGTCGGACCGAGAGAGCGGAGATGAGCAGCCTCAGGGGCAAAGTAAGAGCTGACATCCGTCTTGTTTACTCTTTCTAAAAACCGCTGATATTTTTTTAAATGCAATTATTGAATTTGAGCTTTCAGAAGGCCGTATTTCTTCTGTTATTATGTACTAGACTGCCTTCGTGCAAGTCTGACGAATCAAGATGGCGTGGCTACAAACGCATTTTATTTGCAGAATTTCCTTAGAAACCTTAGTAATATAAGCCACGAACAATTATTTAGAGCAGCTACGAAGGGGGTAGTTCTGAAGGAATTTATTGGCGCCGAATGTTTGACTGGTGTCACGTTCATTAGTCATGAAACGCAGGTACAATATTTTTGTCAAAACATTCAGACAGGAGGAAGTAGAAACTTTACGATGGGAACTGTTGTTTTTCAGTTAGTATGCAGGATGTTTTGTAGATAAGACAGCACGGTATAGAAGTATTGAACTCAATTATCATCATATTTTGGTTGTAAACATTTGTTGTCGGCTGAGTCTTATATTACAATGCAGTCCACAAGGTACTGTAGAATGTGGTATTGCACATATATTGCAGCTTATTGAGTGTGCCACAAGTGTTCCTAAAGTCGAAACGCCCAGAATTCTTTCATATTGTGAAGTCACATACTTGTTTTTTATTTATAGAATCATTAACTGTAAAATATGCAGAATATGGAATGAAGCCTCTTTTTGGTACTACTACATTAAGTAGTTGAGATACTTACCCATTGCATTGGAAGTGAGGATAGAATTTAATATTGCAGCGTAGGAATGTATTTAAAATCTCATGCCATTAACATGATGTTTTACATGAATTGTATATTTGAAAACCATAAATCAATTTATAAGTTTTTTTTAATTGATGGCAATTATATATGGTGAGGGTTAACAGACACAGTCATAGTCATGAAGGTTATTGTTTTAGTATAAAGTTATGAAACCGCGGTTTCATAACTGGTTGCTTGCAGAGCTGTGTGAGTAGTCTTATAATTTCTATTTTATCATTTAAGTATTAAAATCTACTGACAGAACCTGTACTTGGGTGGATAAGTTGAAATAATTGCATGATTTATATTGTCCAGTGACAGAGACTAGCTCTATCTAAGGGACCCAAATGTCCATTGTCTGTGTTTTTAAAACGAACAATACATCTGGATCTGCTTCTGTCCTCAGGTTAAAAAGAGAAGTAGGTGAACCTGCTCAGTTGGGTCTGATAGAACCAGTGATTGAACCCAGCTTCCGAAACGCAGTGTTCTTTTTAAAAACACAGAATGATCTGTGTGTTCATGGCCTTATTAATCACAACAGTCGAATGGGTGTTTGTGAGCTTAGTGTGAATGCCATGCAAACGTTTGCAAACAGCATAAGAATACATAGCTGATGACTTTGTACTACCTATTCATTTGCTAGCTGCGAGATATGCCCGAAGATGATCAGCCAGTTTTGCAATTACTTTAATACAGAAATTCTGTGTGCAAATATTGATGGAATGTTTTGTATGTACTGCTTTGTTGGGATGTTGTAGTTTTCTGTTACAGCTATATGTATTTTCCCTGCCCATGTGAGGCAACAAGAAGTAGGGGTAAATTACTAACCACTTTACAATGTCCACATACCCATAATCCGGCCATCCGCTTGGAATAATATGTAATTAAGATTGCGGTATTAAATTTAGATTCAAAATCTACTTCTTCTTCCTGCTAGCTCCTTTAATTTGTGACTGTTTCATCAGTCCTCCTGACCTGAACAGTTTGTTACAGAAATGGTCATTCCTTCATAGTAACAACACTCATCTTCGTGACCACAGTTTTACATCAGTACATATCTTCCTTGATGAAAGGCCAAAGTAACATTCACTGCATTGCATCTAATGTCTTTGCTTCTTCTTATTAATAGGTTAATTGAGTACCTGATGAAGTTGTTTCCATTTGAATATACATAATTGATAACTTTTTTTGTTTCAATGAATGTGTATAAAAACAACTACTGCTACTTTACTGCATACAATACTCATTTCATTAGCTCAGGTAGTACTGGAACTGTCTCTATGGGGTTGTTGCACCGTGTAGTCTTATTGAGCGATGATGCAGTAATGGCTGATACATATCTGCTATATATATTCTCTTCAGCTACATGATGTAGATCAGGAGCTGTAGAATCATCATTAGGTTCATTGTGTTCTGTCCCTAGTCGTAGAAATAATTTTTTTTTTTGAAACATTGTTAGGACATGTGGTGGACACTGCAGAACAAGTGAATTGGTTGAAACGTAATTTAATATAAGCTACTTTCCTTTTATTTTGTAAATGCTGTTTCCCAAAGTTAGTGCTTTTAATATGTTGATTTTGAACATGCATGTGCATACACATAAAATCCACATTACATTTGTAGGTACAGTTTTCTCCCACTTTCAAAAATTCAGTAACTAATGTACGATGGGTCATCAGTAAGTATTTTGATCCTGACGTTACTTTAAATTGTATACTGAAACAGCCTCGACATCAGCCACACATTTTTAAGAAATCTATTGTCATTCAAATTTTTAGAATCTTACATTGAATGGGACTTGTCTTGCTTGCATCTCAAAAGTTTGCACATTCACCATGTTGGAATCATTGAAGGTAGGGAAAAAGTAATATGTGCCAGGGTGATGACCAGTGGCGTTGCCTTGCTACCAGTTTTTATAAAAATGGGTGACTTGTTCAAAAGTTCCTGGGTGATACACAACATGCATTTCCCTTAAGAAACCAGCCTATAAATGAGCAGTGTATGTTCTACATTGTGTACCTTTGTAGATTCTAAATAGTTGTGGCGCTATCTTTGGGTAGAGGTGGCAATTGTAGTAGTATTAAATGTTGTTTACTACATATACATTTGTTACTTGATATACATCCAATATCTGTAGTGGGGACATATTGATGAAAAATAATATTTTTTGTGTAATAACATACACAGTTAAATTCTGTGTTGGATGGTACATTTTGGGTAAATTTTGTTGAGGAATTTGACAAATGTTTCTCATTTTCCAGAACCTGCGTACTATGTCTCGTGCATTCCGTGAGGAGCAGTTTTATTGTCTTTAAAATGAAGGTATACGAAGGGACCAATCTTGTTGAATAGGTGTTCGGTTGGACAGTGGTGCCCTGTAACTTTTTGTAATCTTCCTGAAATGTTAAGATGAATGTGTACAGTTCATTAGTAGCAACATCTGGTTTGATAGTTGTCTTCATATTGAATATGTTATTGATAATGGCAGTTGGTCTTAAACTTCCTTTGTGGATGTCATTTGAATGTATCTTTGCTTATTACTCTATGTGAATTCTCTGAACCCTCATGTTATAGGACCACTTAGTTTAAATTATGTTTTAATATGTTACACATTGCAGAACATACTTAATTGTACTACACTCTTCTGCATTTATCATCATCATCATCGTCTGTCGCTCTACAACCCAGTGTGGATCTTGGTCGCCTCTTTTAGAGGTTACTTAATCTATTTAGACATTTGGAAGGACTCCTTGGGTGAGCAATCAGCCCGTCGCAAGACCCCTACCTATACACAGAAAGACGCAGACAAACATTCATGCCACGAGTGGGATTTGAACCCATGGTCGCAGTGTCCAAGCGCCTCAGACTGCATGACCACTGTGACGGGCACATTCTACTGCATTTGACATGGCAAAATGAAAGTAGGAATAGTTTTCATTGCGCAGTAGAATGATTCGGGCCAGTAAACTGATGTTATACGACATGACATCTCTCTTGTCAGTTGTCTGTTAACTGGTATCAGTATCACTTCCTGATAAGTGATGTGTTGATTGAGAAACAGAATAATTTGAGGCTGAATCTTCATTGGAATTTGAACTTTGTCGCAGCGCTTGTTTGTCATTGCATATTTCGATTGATGAAAATCGTATTACTACATCTGCCAATTTTAAATTTCCTTGATACACTCAGCAACTTGTCGAAATGCATGTAAAATTTTAGTTGAAAAGCCTACAGGTAAGAGATATCATGGAAGACTTACACGTTGGTAGGAGGATAATATTAAAATGCATTTTAGTCTTTTTTGTGTGGTAATTGGGCATTCAAACCCCTGCACTGCAGATCACACTTTAATGCAGAAGTTGTAACTGTTGGTATGATTCTGCGACATCAACTGGACCGTGCGTAAACGGTGTGGACTGGAGTCATTTGGCTCAGGACAGGGACCGTGGAGTTTGTTCATAAAACTTTTTACCACTAGCACAATAGAATATAATTTGTGTGTTATGTAATGAAATTTCTGTGGAGAACCTTGCAAGCAATCCCCGTGATTAATGTTTCACTTTGCCAGGACTTGGTTTTTGCCAGTTGTATTTTTGGTTCTGCAAAGGGCCTTGTTGCAGTTTGTCGTTTGTGTTTTAATTGTTCTATTTGCACCTGGAAACTACTTGATATTAGGACAACGAAAGTAGTCAGTTGTGGTAGAAGATGGAGACAGGAAGTCCTTCTAACATATTTTAACTACTCACAAGTCTACATGGTGACATACGCAAGAAGACAGCAATCCAAATTTTTGCTGCCGTGGAAACTTCAGATTTAATACAATGTTTAAGTGATTATGATGAGCTAAAATTCTGCTGTCGAGGATGCAAAAATATCTGGCGAGGCACCCACTTCGGCTGCAGTTATTATAAAATGTTATGCATTTGGCCATACTGCATGAGTTGCATCGCTGGCGGTTGGTGCACTTCTGCATGGGACAAACAATTTTGTGTGCAGCGTGTGACCCTAAATCTTGTGTCATCTGGTTCTGACATTTGCATAATGTTTTCTCAGTACAAAGAACTTGATCATTGGTCTCGTATCTCGCTTCAAGCTTGAAATGCGTCAATCGCTCATCACTTATGAGTGCGTGCCACCCTTCTGCGTACTGAAGACGCAAACATTGCACCTGAAGGGAGTTCTAAAATGCCTCTTGTGTTGCCAAAGGAAGTACTGAGATTATTCATTTTAGAAGTTCTTTTTGACTCGTGTGAAGAAAATTATTGCTATTTATTGCTCCTTTGATAGTTTAGATTTTAAAGCTTTTGTTCAAATGCTGGATTTTGTTATGAAATGTTTGCATTTGAGCTGCTTAAGTGGTTGTGTACTTAATCCACATGAATTTACTTATCGAGATCTTTTTGATTGTGTATTTCTTCTAGCATAATTTTAGTTGTGAATGGGTCGATGGACGTTTTGTGACCATATCTTAATAATATAAATTTATTGCTATCATTTTAGTATTGCAGGACTAAGTTTTGTATAGAATCTAATATCTTTATTAGGAAAAATGGATTCTCTGAGAGGACTCAGCTCGACTGTGTGACCTTTTGTTTTACAGGTAAATATCATGGACAGGCAGGAGGTCTGGAGACTGGCGGAAGCTCAGACTTCGATTCCGGTGAGTGTGCCCAAGATAATTTAGAAATCGAAACACTTAAAAATATATTTGCAGCTGTACTATTCTCATGTTACATTTGCTTTCTCATAAATGTGCATGTAAGCCATTGTCTGTGCTTGATAAACTTAATAGATATTCTGTTTATATTTAAAATAAATTGTTTTAAGTTGTGGAGAGAGTTACAAATGACTACTAAACATTTATGACACAAGATGGCGGGAAAATACGTGTGATATATGTGAACTGAAAACAAAACAAAACACGTCGACTTCGAAAGCGTGTCGCACTAGAATTTTAAGGTCATAATGACTGTCATTCTTAACAGTATTGTTATTTTATTATCAACAGAATGTTTATATGACAGTTTTATATTTGTTTTTATCCGATTATTAATTTTTAAATTTCGTCTATGTTTTAGCCTGTAACTGTAACGTGCACCATCTAATAAGATACGAATATGTTAGTAATTGTTTATGCAAATGCTTCAGGTAACATATATTTATAGCTTGAAGATTGTCCAGTATGACTGTAACACGTAGCTCGTTAAACATTTCTTCTTCTGTGGCTCTCCGGTCCGTATTCGGTCCATGGCCTCCTCAATTATCCTCTTCCATTCGGTTCACTGTTAGGTCCGTCTGTCCGAGGCTTTGATCGAGGTTTCGAAACGTCTTCCTTTTTACGGTGCAAGGTTGTTAGCCTTGCGACCAACCCCCAACCTGGAGGACCAGGGTACCTGTCTTAGTTTGACCTCTCCCTAGGGAGGCCCTACCAGTAGCTCTTGGGGTCACTGAGGTACTCGAGCCCCCACGACCACGACAAGGTCCTTAAACATCGTAGTTATCAATATATTTTTTAATATTGTCGTGGGACTGATACAGACTTATAAGATTTGAGGTTCTCATGGCGTTAAATACGAAGATGACTGTCTTCCGGGTTGTACCGTGTACCCTGGCAAAGATATGCAGATGGTTCAGAGATGCTTGCTGCCTCTGAGATGTCGGTAAACGTCTGCCAGACTTTGTGGTGGAATAATCCAGAAGACGGTTGTCATACGTAATACAGTTTTGTTGTTTGTACTGTCTTGCATTGAATATATCTTGTTTGTGATTGTGGATACTAGAAAGGTTGTGGGACATGTTAACACCGTCACCAGATATCAAAACTTTACCGCCGTTAACATGACATTCTCCAGTTCTTGCTGATATGAAGTTCATTTTGTCGTAGTTTTTTTGT
>NW_019060005.1:74212-143845 GCF_000696155.1 Zootermopsis nevadensis | reverse complement strand
CGCCTACATGGCGTATAGTGGGACAAACTTTACTTACTTTACTGTGTTTCTATTGACGAGCGCTAACAGAATTACGTATTTTCACGAAAGTTTAAAAGTTGTGCCATTGCATACACCGTATTCGTACTTGATATTTCCGATCCTGTACAAAAAATATCCTAAATTTGGCTGCTCAAACTTGCAGGTCGCATTGATATCTGCTTCATTTAATATGCGACCTGGAATTTCGTGTGGCTGTACGTCTCAGAAGACGCCGTTCAGATTTTCTGATTTCGTTAGATATAAGGGAGAACATTTACATAGAAGACTAGTTACCTTAATTAAAATGCGTTTGAGCGACATACATGGTAAAGCTTCTGGATTTGGGAACAGAATGCAACTATCAGCTGCAGGTTTACGCTGGGCATGCGATTTTATTCGTCTCAGACGTAAATGCCACAAAGAACACAGTAACTGTGATAGATGCTAATAAGGTTTGTCGGGAAATAAATGTAGGCAGAGTTGGTGTCTCGTCCTTAGAAAGTGTGACCAAATTACACTGCCGTGGGATTTGTCATTACAGTAATTGTCCTTGGGATACGATGTTCTGGGTTGTGAAGCCGCGTGGACTCATTGGTAGATAGAACACCATCTTTAGGGCACGCTTCTCCGAAACTTTGATGTCTGCTTACGAGTCTACACTATTTGAAATCTGAGTTAAGTTTGGTAGAGTTCTGCGTGAGAATTTTCTTGAGGGTTTCTTTTAGACGATTTCGTTTCGGTTTTAAAAAAAAAGGTGAATAATAAATAGACGTCTATTCATTCTTGCAAAAAAAATAATCTTCTGGATCTTTTATTTTCCAAAGAGAATAAAATGTCTCTTCTACTACTGTTGTATCCCAGAGTCATTTGCTCTCATGTGGCGGTCAATCGTATGGTCGCCCGAGAAGATTTTATTGCAATTTAGTCACCGTGGAAATTAATTTTGGAGCTATGCTCTCCCTGTGCATTCAGTGCAGGTTCGTAGTTAAACAGTATTACCAGCATCACTGCCACCTATGAAAAAGTGTGCAATAAGGACATATTTGACTTGTTGAGAAAGTGACGAAACCTTCGGCAGATGGCAGCATTAGGAGGCTTGTAGTTGTGTCACCTGGCGGCAGACGCATGATACTATAATTATTGATCCCAAGTTTACGTACAGATCGTAGCCATACTGACTGGTTTGGTTTGGTTTGGCTGCTCTCGATTTCCGTTCATCAGTAGTAAAAGTGAAATACATGCTTTGCTATTTATAAGGCGTACATAGTTGTACGAATTATATATATATATGTCTTGCGCCCAGTTCAAGTGCCTTTCTTGGTTATTTCATTAGTAGGATAGCGAGCGGCCTTGAGGATATACAGCCAGACATCGACTAGACTAGTCACCTACATTGATTCTTTGTATTTATGTACCGAGTGTCTGGCTGACGATGCGCACGTGTCTGATGACGAAATCTGGATGCCGTCATCCATTCCCTGGTTACGTAAGAGCCAAAGGGCGTTTGTGGATGGGTAACACGGAAGCGATAGGTTATGTTTCCATGGAAACAAAGTATTACTATTGGCTTCTGGGTTACGCAGTCTAATGTAGTCAGGGCTATATCCCTGGTGATGGATTCGGTAAGCACCTCTGAAACGTCGCTAAACTTCTGCCAGAGGACACATTGTGTCAGGTCTACTTCATGTGTAGGTGTTTAATTTAATTCTGTTTTGAAGGAAATCGTAAATAAATTAAACTAGAGCATGAATTACTTCATCATCATAATAGTCGATCTGGGCCGGAGATCATTATTATAAAATTGGCATTTTCGGAATAAGCAAGAAATTAGGCGAGAATTCAGATTCTCACGGCTGTTCTCAAAGGTGCTTGCTGCCTCCATCACCGCCTTGATGATGGAGGCAGCAGGGACCTCCGAAACGTTGGTAAACTTCTATTAACTACACGGCGCAACAACCGAGAAGACAGTAATTAAATCTGGGCGTTCAAACTTCAGAACTTCTTTTTGACTTGAAGTTGTTATTATCTACCGAATTAATTTTCGTTCCGGTCTGTTTACTGCACTTGATATCCGCCCGGTCGATAGACTCTGCCGACGGTAATAATTTCACAGAAGTTGAATAAAAATTAATAGCGGCATAACTTACCTGTTGTATTGTATTAAGACGTTACGTGAACTTTGAAATGTTACCGAAAATTCGATAGACACAGACAGACTTTGGCAAGATTTCGTCATTTCTCTCTCTCTCTCCCCCCCCCCCCCCCCCCCCCCCGGTCCAGGAACTGTATTATGACGACCAGTCCTGTTGTGGGATTTGAGGTCCTCACGACAGTGAAGATGTAGATGTTGTTCTTCTGGGGTACGTGTGACGCCGTCCGGACTCGCAGGTAGTTACGAACCAGTCAACACGGCGTCACAATCCAGAACAACATCGACGACCAGTATTTTTATTCTTCTCAAAGCCCGACCTGTTTACTTACCGTGGTACCATTAAGCAACTGCACGCAGCAAGGTATTTTTTCTTTTAAGAAGGTGAAATTCGCTCTCAGGCAGTCAAGAAACTTAACTTTTTTGAAAACGAAAGGTCCTTACTCTGTACAATACAGCCTGCGAAGTCCAACGCTCTGTAGCATTTTATTAATTCGCTGATTTCTTAAGGTGCATCCACACTGTTCCTGCTGTAGAGATTCGGGGTGACTGTTGCCGGTGTATACAGATAGCTGCTCTACCGACCCTGTAACGAACCGCTTGAGCCCATGACTCTGGTTCTTTGCGCTGATTAGGTTCGGGCTCGTGAAAACGTCCACATTTCCGGAGGCACACGAGCACAATCGGTCTAGACGCACGTTTACGGCGAACAGTTGCTACTAATTTTTACCGCATTTGATGAAATAAATGTGGGCCTACCAATCAAATTCTGAAAACTCTGGCAACCTGTAGGCTGCTGTGCGTAATATGTCAAGCTGGCACAGGAAATTGCTCGACGCCACACTTCGCACTTATATGGGCTTCAGAGTTTTTTCCTTGTAAACGAGCACTTAAATGTAACGGATAAACTGTAATGATCAATATTAAATTCACGCTTTCTTATTTCTGTGCCATCCGTTTATGCCCTGGAACTGATTATTAATTTACATCCAGTACAGTACTATGCTGTCCGTAAGACCGCACAGTCACTTGGGTTGCCTTCAAATAGGCGCAGGTCAGAGATCAATGATATGGACCGGAACAGATATCCGCGAATTAAGCTCTGATGGAACAGAAAAGCTATTTATCGAAGTGAAAGCCGTTATTTTCTTTCTCAATTGTCCTGCCTTTTCTATAAAAACAAATGTTACTCATCTGTTTCATTGCTTGTTTCTACATCACTTTTATTAATCCATTTTGTCATCTCTGCGTCTCTCGGCACGGATATTTCCATATTTCTGCTTCTGAGAATTTCAGCACAAAATTTACAGTAATTTGAATTACTCCTAAAGTGGTTAATTTGGATTAATATAGATGATATACGTCCTTAGGCCTACAACAAACAAGCGTAAATGTAGAACGTATCATTATTGTTGTTAGTAATGGCTGAGCTATTAATAACTAGGACGTGTCTTAAACCGATTACAAAGGATGTACGATTTGACTCAAGAATCTCGAGTCTCGAGAATGTTGGAACACACTTGCGGAAAAGCGGTCTTGGATCATATTAGTGTAACAATTACCTATGTAATCTGGTGTGAAGAACACCTTTTGAATGTCAGTATACTCCAAAGAATACAACTTTCCAATCTTGTTCGGTGCTTCAACTCCAATAATTCAGACACTGGAACTAAGGACATACCAACCGCATCAAAATTACGTGCTGATGAAAGAATCATATTTACATCACACACAGATTTAGGGAGTGAATCATCTTCGTGGCATCGGGACATTATGTAGCAACGTATCATCGTCGGGTCAGTAGTTCTGTGTAGGCCGATCATCGCTTGGGACCGGGCAGTGGGTGCAACCTTGGCCTGGTGCCCGTTGGTTGCCATGGGGACGCAGTCTCTTATCGACCCATACAGAGGAGCCTTTCTTTCTGACGTTCATTCCGCACAAATCGTTTCGCTTATTCGTCGGATTATCTCTGTATGTTCGAGAAGAAGTTTAACACAACATGAACAGCTATAGGGCGATCAATAAACGTGACCCCGACAGGTGGATAAAATATTCTCATTTACACGAACATGGGGTCAGGAGATGGATTTCTTGCGCACTTTTAATGTAGGCAAGTCGCATTGATATCTGCTTCATTTAATATGCGACCTGGAATTTCGTGTGGCTGTACGTCTCAGAAGACGCCGTTCAGATTTTCTGATTTCGTTAGATATAAGGGAGAACATTTACATAGAAGACTAGTTACCTTAATTAAAATGCGTTTGAGCGACATACATGGTAAAGCTTCTGGATTTGGGAACAGAATGCAACTATCAGCTGCAGGTTTACGCTGGGCATGCGATTTTATTCGTCTCAGACGTAAATGCCACAAAGAACACAGTAACTGTGATAGATGCTAATAAGGTTTGTCGGGAAATAAATGTAGGCAGAGTTGGTGTCTCGTCCCTAGAAAGTGTGACAAAATTACACTGCCGTGGGATTTGTCATTACAGTAATTGTCCTTGGGATACGATGTTCTGGGTTGTGAAGCCGCGTGGACTCATTGGTAGATAGAACACCATCTTTAGGGCACGCTTCTCCGAAACTTTGATGTCTGCTTACGAGTCTACACTATTTGAAATCTGAGTTAAGTTTGGTAGAGTTCTGCGTGAGAATTTTCTTGAGGGTTTCTTTTAGACGATTTCGTTTCGGTTTTAAAAAAAAAGGTGAATAATAAATAGACGTCTATTCATTCTTGCAAAAAAAATAATCTTCTGGATCTTTTATTTTCCAAAGAGAATAAAATGTCTCTTCTACTACTGTTGTATCCCAGAGTCATTTGCTCTCATGTGGCGGTCAATCGTATGGTCGCCCGAGAAGATTTTATTGCAATTTAGTCACCGTGGAAATTAATTTTGGAGCTATGCTCTCCCTGTGCATTCAGTGCAGGTTCGTAGTTAAACAGTATTACCAGCATCACTGCCACCTATGAAAAAGTGTGCAATAAGGACATATTTGACTTGTTGAGAAAGTGACGAAACCTTCGGCAGATGGCAGCATTAGGAGGCTTGTAGTTGTGTCACCTGGCGGCAGACGCATGATACTATAATTATTGATCCCAAGTTTACGTACAGATCGTAGCCATACTGACTGGTTTGGTTTGGTTTGGCTGCTCTCGATTTCCGTTCATCAGTAGTAAAAGTGAAATACATGCTTTGCTATTTATAAGGCGTACATAGTTGTACGAATTAGATATATATATGTCTTGCGCCCAGTTCAAGTGCCTTTCTTGGTTATTTCATTAGTAGGATAGCGAGCGGCCTTGAGGATATACAGCCAGACATCGACTAGACTAGTCACCTACATTGATTCTTTGTATTTATGTACCGAGTGTCTGGCTGACGATGCGCACGTGTCTGATGACGAAATCTGGATGCCGTCATCCATTCCCTGGTTACGTAAGAGCCAAAGGGCGTTTGTGGATGGGTAACACGGAAGCGATAGGTTATGTTTCCATGGAAACAAAGTATTACTATTGGCTTCTGGGTTACGCAGTCTAATGTAGTCAGGGCTATATCCCTGGTGATGGATTCGGTAAGCACCTCTGAAACGTCGCTAAACTTCTGCCAGAGGACACATTGTGTCAGGTCTACTTCATGTGTAGGTGTTTAATTTAATTCTGTTTTGAAGGAAATCGTAAATAAATTAAACTAGAGCATGAATTACTTCATCATCATAATAGTCGATCTGGGCCGGAGATCATTATTATAAAATTGGCATTTTCGGAATAAGCAAGAAATTAGGCGAGAATTCAGATTCTCACGGCTGTTCTCAAAGGTGCTTGCTGCCTCCATCACCGCCTTGATGATGGAGGCAGCAGGGACCTCCGAAACGTTGGTAAACTTCTATTAACTACACGGCGCAACAACCGAGAAGACAGTAATTAAATCTGGGCGTTCAAACTTCAGAACTTCTTTTTGACTTGAAGTTGTTATTATCTACCGAATTAATTTTCGTTCCGGTCTGTTTACTGCACTTGATATCCGCCCGGTCGATAGACTCTGCCGACGGTAATAATTTCACAGAAGTTGAATAAAAATTAATAGCGGCATAACTTACCTGTTGTATTGTATTAAGACGTTACGTGAACTTTGAAATGTTACCGAAAATTCGATAGACACAGACAGACTTTGGCAAGATTTCGTCATGAAATGGACCGGTCCTGCCCCTACTCCTTCAGTCTGTGCTCCCAGGGTCGCGAGCGCTTCAAAATGGCGACCAGTCTGCAAAACATCGTAGCGGGGGAATGGCGCTTGACAACAATCGTCGTGCCACGTGCCGTAGTGCATTGTTGCAACATGTAGGATTGACGTCGCGGAATATTTGTTTCGTTTGCAAAGAAATTATTGATTACCTTTAGTAACGTAAAATATCTTGCCATTCCAAAAGTGGTGCGCCAATCGCAACATGAAATCATCATGTATCGCAGTCGAGTGTTCCGTGGTGATGTATTGTCTCCGCCTGGTGAGTTGTCCTGCTCTTATTCAGGTTAGCACGCATTCATTGCGCCATCGTTACCTCCTCTGTTTTTCGAATGTTATTGTGCTTCACGATGCCGACATGAATAGCGCCTTGTGGCTGTGCGATGTCACATTTTCTCGGTCAAAATCATTTTGTGACGTGTTCTTAGAGAAATGTTTGCATTTGCCAGTCGCTGCGAAGTGAGTGTCGTACGCTGTTGTGTCGTTTTGCGTTAATCTGGGCGAAATGCTGCGTAGCGTGGCGTGGGAGGATGTAGGAAATTGGTTTCGTTAACGACGAGGTTTCAGCGATCGATAATTATTTGCTAAGATGCTTCCACAGTTCCCACACAATCTTAACTGTTTGTTTTGCTTTGTACGTATTTGTAATCCAGGGCCATTTAAATGTAGAAGGGTAGATAGTGGATCTTGTAATAGGAAGATCGATTCCTCGGTCGAGATCCTCCCATGTGTGGGTTTGTCATATACCATGGATCATCTACACAAAGCCGTTTACTGTTGTCATGACGAATTCAAAATCGAGTTTTGTATCCAAGGTTAAACGCCCAGGCCCAGGTTTGGATTCTATTAAGATATAACATTGATATTATCATCATTGTGTTGTGGTTTGTAGAGATATTTACATAATCGTGAAATCTCGGGGAACTGAGCGGGGCTTGGCATTTAGCTAGGATTTTGGGGGGGGGCGACGACTCCAAAGACCGTTAAGGATAATATTAAGTTAGGCTGTGAGGATTGAAAGGTTCTGGATATTGTCCAGTGGTGTTGACTTTGGTGTTTGGTTTCTGTTACGAGAGTCGTAGAATATTCCCTGCTGTCAAAGTTGGGCTGTCAGTAGTGACTGCAATGAAGGTCACACAGGACCACGTGCCTGGGCTGTGGCATTTGCTACGTATTCTGTGTTGGGTGAGTGTTTGTTTTATCATCTTCGCAGATAAAGGTTTCAGTGCAGGTACATTGTAGACCGGATTACAGGCTAGGCAGGGAACGGAACTCAAAATAATACATCCTGAATTTGTTGGAATAATACTGTCTGCTAGTTGGTGCAGTCTTCCTGTCAGTTTCGTTGAAGGAATATAAATTTGGCAATAAAAAAGGCTGTTTAAACGTAGGCAAGACGGTAATGTAATGCTAACAGAAAGGTACAGTGTTCAGTATTTTGATATGGCAATAGTAGGGAAGTTTGTAGAACGGCACACAAAATTTGCTTATGCGCTTAATTTGTTTGGAATATCCAAGGAAAATTGCTTCAATCGTATGCGCGTTTGTGACCGTTCAGAGACGTCGTGATGCCTCCCACGTCAGTCATTCCTTCTCCGTGCTCCAGGCCTATTTTCCCTCATAATTGCAACATACCGCCACGGCGGTCTAGCGGTTAGAACGCTGGCATTGTAATCCTGGGGTCTCGGGTTCGATTCCCGGCGGTGCCCGAATTTATAACTTGTGTTTGGCAAGGCCGTGGTCTAGGCAACACGGAGTTTTCCTCCGGGGGCTTCCCCGGTTTCTCCGTGGCATCCCATTCACACACAGAAGAAGGCAATGGCAAACCACTTCTGGATCATCTGCCAAGAACGTATATGAACAGGTCCCAGTCCGAGAAAAGGATGGAAGGATCCTGTTCATTTTCAGCTTGTGTGATACGTCGTGTTGTCATACAGTGACACACCCCAATTGTTTTTTTTACATACCGCTATCAGAAATAGGACTGAAAATAGGAACTTGAATGCTGTCTACGTAATTTCTTGGTATACCCCTGATTTCGGCGCAATTATCACATGAAATTAATCTTACACCGATCACAGTTCGGAAAGGTAGTTTTAGCAGATGTGATATTGGTGAAAGGTAACGCAAAGATGCAAAGAATCTGAGCTCTGTAATTGCATATTCAGATGTACGTTTCCCATGTTTGTGAATTCATTGTTTCTGACACACGCTTGCGAAGTGTTGGAGATGTGCGCGTTCGTACCGTGGCTGGCTTTGTGTATCTGTTTGATCTCTCTGGGGTAAGATTTCCGTGTGTGATTTTGTCATTGACGAGAGTGAATTTTTCACTTTTCGCTAATCAGCAGCGGACGTTTATGCTTACTTTTAATCGTCCGATCCCATAAGCAATTAAGAATTGCAAATACGCAAAGGTCAGGAAACGTCTCTGGCCCTACAGCCCTTTAAAATTGACAAGTGTTGCAAATTTCCTGGACTTACATATACCTTTGTGTGTGTGCGCCTGCGCGCGCCAGTCCTTGACGTTCCTGACTTCCGTACACGTAGCCAAAGTTAGGTATTTTTTTTCTTAGCGATTTATGGCAGGGATACAAAACTATTTGACTAAAGTTATTTCGGAATAACCATCGCCATCGCACATTAACATGCACAGCATCGTAACTCCGTTCTTGTGTCTTGTATCAGTGCAGCTTCCCCGTTTTGTAAAAAAAAGGACTTTGGCCTTTTAAGGACATTGGCATTACATAAAACGAAAGGCTAAGAAAATATGTATTTTATAGGGAAATAAGCAAGGATATACAAGTTTGGTGGTAGTTCACAGCTGGTGTTCAAAATGGTTACAGGGAGTCTGGCGGTTGGGAAATCTTGCAACGTACAACTGTTCTGCTTGAGCTGAATTTCCTCGCGTTTCGCCAAGGCCAAGGCAGGCATTTGCATATTGCTACTTCCCGTAGTTGATTTTTGAAAGCTCTTAGTAGAACCTCTCGCCTTCTCACCTATGTTCACGCGCGTCCCCTCCTTCCATCTAGTTGAGTATCGCCGGTTGAAATACCACGAACACAGACAGGTATACTGCGTTCCAGCGTTTTTGGCCGCGGAACATTGTGATTTGGGACCTTGGAGCGAGTCACTAACCAGAAGTTTGCTGGAAGGGATGGCAACAGGCCGCGTACAGTACACTCCAAATAAAATATCACCACGGTATGTAACAGGAAAGTCGATTTCACTACACTACACATCACTAGAAAATTAACACTGCAGAGAGTATTAGATAATTTTATCTTCTTCACAACTCTTCGGTCCTCTTGCACTCCTCACAGACCACCGCTTTCTGATATATCACTCGATGCGTCCCTACCACTGCTGCTGTCCGCTCCATTATCTTCAATTATATATATATTAGTGACAAAGCGTGACTAGGCGTGACCTCCTTTGAAAGCGTAACGAGAGGACACCGTAAGGGTTAAAACTTCACCAAGATTTTAAAAGCGTGACGAATTGTGGCCATAAGTGTCAAAACGTCACAAAAATTTTCGAAACGTTACTTAATCTAAGAAAATCCACTATAAAACCTAACCTAACCCAACCTAACCCAACATAACCCAACCTAACCCAACCTAACCCAACATAACCCAACCTAACCCAACATAACCTAACCCAACCTAACGCAACCTATCCTACCCTAAGCTGTCGTAACTTCATCTAACATATTGCAAAGTAGCCAAAATTAACCGAGCATTACGTAACATAACGTAAGCGTGCCGAAGCGTGACCAGGCGTGTCATGCTTTGACCTCGTGACAAGGGATCACCATATATGTCGAAACGTGACGAAGATTTACAAAGTGCGACAACGTGACTAAGCGTGACTAGGTATGACCTGCTATAAGGGCGTGACGAGAGGTCACCATAAGTGTTAAAATACGACGAAGATTTGATAAGTGTCTAAGCGTGACTAGGCGTGGCGTATTTTAATTGCAGGTTCCTGTAGGCAAAACTGGGAATGTTCTTTGAAATGAGCCACGAACTTTTCCCTCATCTTTCAAGTTCGCGAATCCTGGCATTCCATGCTGCTTAGGAATAGTCATTTGAAAGAGAAGAAATTAATTTTGACTTATTCTAAGGAAACGGGCAACAGCCATGGCAGTGAGCGAATCCGAACTAGCTGTCCCTGTCAGTCACTTCTGCTACATCGCCGCTCTGCTACTTTTGGATAGGCCATGAGTGGCTGCGATATGTTTCGTGTTTCGCTCGTGGCCTTTCTCCGCGGAAGTGGTTCCATACTTGGTCTCGCCTCGGATTGCAGGCAGTGCAGACCGGGTCAGATATCGGGACATAGACAAATAATTATAATGTAAAATGACATGATAAACACTTTTAGCAATTTTAAATGTTTTACCCTGCCTTGGAAGTTAACCATTTGTTTATCGTTAAAAGTTTCATAGCGATTTGCGTGCTTCAAACGACCAGTTCTTCGTGACCGACGGGGCTGTCTCCTGGATTGTAGCGCCGTGTAGTCAGTCTACAACCCAGAAGACAGCCAGCTTCAGAGTAAGCTCCATGAGAACCTCCCTTTGCCTCCGTTAATATTCGGCACCCTTCCTTCGATTTCGTATGCTGCCTGGGGTCTGACGTTATCGGCTATGTGGCCAACTTGATTGCGGGTTACATAGTTATTTTTTGTGTGTAAATAACGAAGACCATTTCTGGATCGCCTGTATGGTTAGAGATTCGGTGTTTGGGTTCGTGATTGTGAAGCGTGGAAATGTTTGTCTTGGGCGCTGATTGAATCCGAGTAGGACAAACTGTTGCATTCCAGAGATTTGTCCAGGTGACGGCATGCAAAATAAAAGTGTGCAGCAGCTTCGTCCGCCAGCCAACGTATATTGATCTGTTGCAGCATCCCCTGACGTAGCGAGGTCATTGACCGTCTGGCTAGACTTTCACTCATGGGATGCACGTGAGGGAGCCGTCGAAGAATGCTGTTGGTTTGTGGTGTTAGTTTTGAGGAACGCCGTGGCGCTGGAGTACTAAGCGTCACGACCTTGCGTAACGGCCGTCCTGAATCAGACAAGTGGGGAGTTTCTTAATCAGATGTAATTTTTGTTGTTGTTACTCGTACAAAGCGACGGTATTGGGCGGAAGTTCATTCCAGTATCTGTGTAGGAAAGGAACGGATCCCGTCTTTTGCGGTTACCGCAATTGTGCAGATGCCATGGCCTGCGCTGCCCTTTCTCTTTTCCGGTTTGGCGCTCTGTACGAAATGCGTAAAGTGAAGTAGTCCATGTGAATGTTTTTCTTCCTTCATTGTTTTATATACTACTCATTACACAACAGTTAATTGGTTAACTCAGAAATTATACATGAATTTGCTTAGGTACTGAGACAAGCCACTTCACTACATGTTTCTGTTATAAATATCCTTCTTCTTGTGTTAAATAACTGAACTTCATTTACCAGTTCATTTTTCTCTTGATTTTGCAGCCCTCGATCAAACTGGTTTTGCAGGGAAGCCATTGTGTATACATAAGTACTCTTAAATAAATCTTCTAAATGTTTATCTTTTAGGTTTTAGCATCTTGTAGTATGCGTCCATCATCAGGGCAGTTGCCCTGATGATTGAGGCAGCAATGACCTCTGAAACATTAGTAAACTACTACTATATGCATTTTTGTTAGGGAATTGAGGTTTTTATGGTGGTGAAGATGCCAATTGTGGTCTTCTGGGTTTTGATGCAGTATACTGTAGGTGGTTACCAACATTTTGGAGAATGTATCATCTCAGTTTTTAGGGTTGAGGCATTTGTCTGCAGTGTCAGTTTCAACCTGCAAGACTAGAGTGACAATATAACTGAGCAGCATATTTGGCGTAGAATTTAATGTTGAACGATGCTGTTATGTTCACAGGGCAGCAACAGCAGGGGGAACAAGAGCTGGCCACAAAGATGTTGCAGATTCAGTCTAAGAGGTTTTACCTAGATGTAAAACAGAACAGAAGAGGACGGTTCATCAAAGTGGCAGAAGTGAGAAGTCTTATTTTTATATATCTCCAGTAGATTTAACTATTTGCCTCCATCTAGCGCCTATGTTAGGAATGTTTGGATCTGCGCCTCAATGCCCTTCATTGAATGGTGCCGGTCATAGGTGTAATCCTAGTGAGGATTTGCTGTCTAAATTGGTAATCTGTTTTAAAATCCTTGCTAGGAATCTCTCCTACATCCTACCAAATTAGCTGGCTCAAAAATCATAAGCCAGCGAGATCTTGAGAAATAATCGTTCTGTAAAGATGATACGGCTAACAAGTAGCATGCCTGGTGGATCATTGAAAGTTTTTACTCATGTCCTGGATTTTCAGGGATAGGTGTTTATAAATACTCAGAGTTTTCTCCTGTAAACAGCTTTCGATCATTTGTCCCAGAAAATTTACAAGAATGAAGGAATCGTGTTCATGGCACAAGTCAGTTTTTTTCCTGAGATACCAAACTTCTTGGCCGAGTGGTTAACGCTCCCGCTTCATCCTGGGTTTAAATCTCGGCCCGGAGTCAGGCTATCTTGACTGCGGTCTTTCCTCCCTCCAGACAAGTACCTTAAATTAGGCCATGGCCATGTGTTTTATGCATAAGAATAAGATTGTTAGGTATGTGGCATGCCCCCTTTTCCAGTGTTCTCTGCATCTCTTGGTTCCAGATGGTGTGTGACCACAGTTGTTATATTGAAAAAAATTAATGTTGTTAACCTTTTAAAACCCGGTAGTATGTCTGAAGGGTGGACTTGCCATGCGTTAAAATTGTTGTGTCCAAAGAAAGGATACAATTATTTATGTAAACGTGAGCTAGATCTTGTTATTCTGGAGATTATTGTTTTATACGGAAGTTTCTGTTTTACAGATTGGGGCTGATGGTAGGCGGAGTCAAATTTTCCTAGCCCTGTCAACAGCGGCAGAATTTAGAGATCACTTGTCGACATTTAGTGACTTTTATGCATCATTAGGCCCGCCAAATCCAGAGAATGTCCCAGAGGATGGGAAGCTCAAATCTGAGATGATGATCAAGGACAACCGGCGCTACTATCTGGACCTAAAGGAAAACTCGCGTGGACGATTCCTAAGGGTGAGTGTAAGTGCCATGAATTTTTATTGTTTCATTTTTTAAATTTACTGTTGGAAAGAACGCAGAATTCTCAAGTATTGTTGCAGATAGAGCAAAACGTATTGAACATTTAGTTGTGTGCTATATATTTGCTACTTTTATGCTTTACCTATTTGTTGATCGATTAAATAATGATTATGTCTTGTACTTGTTTTTCTCTGTCTCCCAAGTCCTTTTATTGATTAGAGCATTTTTGTCATCGCACTGCATTCTCATTTCGATATTTTTTTAAACGCGTGACTAGCCATTTGAACATTTCTGGAAAGTAATTTTGTTACTAACTGCAGTGTACGTACATCTCTTCTGTACAATATCAAATGTGAGTAATTTGAACAAAAATGTTATAGGCTTGTTATGTTGGCTTTCCTTCTTCCTGTACCTGGATAATGTTGTTTTTAGTTTGTATGAGCTGGGACAAGAGGTGTGCACCGGGTATTGGTTGGGAAGCCTGAGGGGAAGAGACCGCTGGGGAGACCTAGACGTAGATGGGAGGATAATGTCAGGCGGGATCTATGGGAGATAGGAGTTGAAGGAGGCTGGATTTTGTTGGCCGAGGACAGGGTCTGGTGGAAGGCTTTGGTTAATTCGGTGATGAACCTTCGGGTTCGGTAAGCCATCTAGTTAGTTAGTTAGTTAGTTATTAGCTGGGAAAGTAATTAAAATGCAAACTTCATGGCCGTGCTGTTTGAAGTGAGCAGCATTCATCGAAACAAAGATTGCGGTCTTTGGGATTTACTGTTGATTGAGATCTGAGATTAAAATTCTTAACGCTGACTATCGATCACTTTGGGTTGAACTAGTAGTATGTTCACTTGTAATTTTAATTGGATTAGAATCTCCATTTTACTTATGCCTTTGACGTTTGAAGTTCTAGTAAATGAAATGGAATGCTTCTGTCTCCACCTTCTTGATATATCCTGATAATGATCAGATATTGTTATTTTGGAACAGTTATTTGCATGGGCTTAGCGCCGTGTTACATATTGGGAATTCTGTTTTTTCTAGTGGTTGTCCTTTTTTTTTGTCTTTGTACATTTGGTTTGCAACAGATAACTCCTCATACATGTGGATGTTTCATATCTGCACATGGTGGATATTGAAAACATATAGCGAGAGCTTTTTCATGTACTGCTGAATATCCTGCAGTAAGATTTTATTTCTTATGCACGTAACAGTTTTTCAAGATACAATGTATGCTCTGAAACAACTTCTAAGCAAACAAGATAATGTGTAGCTTATAATTTGCCAAGGAATACAATTTTATTTAGTAGGCTTACAGATATTCTTCCTCATTTAAAAGCTCCAAAAGCTTTGTTATATAAAAGATGTTTGCATTATGGGCATGTGGAGACTAGGTATTCTTTAGGGTCTGTGTCTAAGGTCTTAGGTTCAAGACTGTTCTTACTGAGTGCAGGTTTGTTTTTGAAGAATGTAAAATTTCATAAATTTGAGAAATGTCATATCTTCACCTTTATCTACCACTGATGCTCCTCTGTGCCCTCATGGTGTGGCACTCTGGCATAGGGAGAGACTATTATTTTTGTTTCTAGTATAGGTTATTAAAAACCAGTGCCTATTACCTTCCGCAAGATGTGAGCCATGCCTTTCACTCTGTTACAGCCGTTCTGCTTTGAATGCTTATTCCAAGGCATTAAAACAGATTTTTTTGACGTGAAGTCAAACAGTGTGGTGTTACAGAAAGTTATATTTTAGTGCTGTGTTTGGATGTTTGAGAGTTATTTTGCAACACATTTAAGGATTTACATGTGATGGGTAAGATAATTACTTTTGGGCATGATGAATTGCTCTGTGGGGTTATATAAACCTTTGATAAATCTTGTTAGGACATGATTTTTGTATATTTTTACATCATGTAAGGTTTAGGAAGAAAAGCGTATGATTCTGGTAGGATTTTGTTTGTTATGCCCGTGCGCTGTATACTGTTGTGGGGGGCCTGTGTTCCATGTGTTGGGGGCGTAGGTATCACAGACCATCACACGAGGAGGGCCAAGGTCACAAATCGCCATTCCCGCTCAGGGGATGATTGAGTTCCGGGATGCTTTGACAGATCTCCTTGAAGAATTTGGCACCGATGATGGAGGATTCAAAGGCGAGCTGCCTGAGGGACGGCACATGAGAGTGGAAAATAAGAATTTCTACTTTGACATCGGACAGAACAATCGTGGCATCTACATGCGCATTTCCGAGGTATATTTTTGTAATCATTTGCTGTAGTAATTTTTTGCGTAATCTGTCATCAGATGTTTTGAATGGGCATCTGTGCATTTGCCCTGTTTTGTGTAAAATTGTCTGTTACTGGAAATATAACAGGTAAGTATGACAACTAGTTGACTGTTGCCACTTGCTTTGGATGTGAATGTTAAAATGTGAAGTATGGTGAACTATTGTAGACACATTCAGATGTCCATGGCTGTGTAGCTATGTTATTAGTACTGAAATTTACTGATGGTTAGCTACCAGACCAACACTTCATAATAATAGGGTTGAATTTGATGACCGAATTACTATATACCCAACACTTCATAATAATAGGGTTGAATGTGATGATTGAATTACTATATACATTTATATTTTTGAGTTTTATCGTTAAATTAATTTGTTGCGTGGAAGTGAAAAAGCGGTAAAAATACAGTGTCTATCGCGACGTTACGGACAGAGAGTTTGGTCACTAACACCAGTTATAAGGAGGAAGAGAAGAAGAAGAATGAGAAGAAAACAAACTTTTGACATCTGTGAAATAATTTATTTGTGACATTCTGATATTCACAGGATTTCATCTCCACTGAACTATGCATACTGGTGGTAATTACAACAGTTTCTGTTTGCTATTAGACTAAACCTACTACATAAACCACAGAAAAACAGAAATGATCCTCTTAAACATTTAATAATCTAAATGCCCCTTGCATTTAAGCTGTAATGTTTGTTTCAGAGTAATTTTATGATTTATTATTGTTTGGGTTGCTTTTGTAAGTTGGATTTAATAAAATAATCATCCTGAATGTAATAAAGTCTGATGTATTGAAAGCTACTCATTGGATGATGATAGTAAGTTCCCATTTGAAATTTATCTGCAGATTTAAATTCAGCGATACAGAGGAAGTTGATTTGTTATTTGATGTCGTCTGGCATTGGGGATCGTAGCTTTTACACTGAGATTTTTTTGCAGTTGTTATGTTTTATCTCCTTCATTTGCTTCTGTGGTAGGTGAAGACCAATTTCCGGACGGCCATCACAGTTCCAGAGAAGTCCTGGGCCCGTTTCCGAGACATCTTCGCAGATTACTGTGAGAAGATGAAAGAAGGAGGCGAAAAAGTGTCTGTAGGTGGTGGTTCTGATGGGGGACCTAGTGCAAAGTGAGGGTTAGCCAACCATTAGGACGTCAAATAAAACATGAGAAAAATATTGAAAGTAATCACAAACCATAAAAGGCTAAAAGATTTAAAACCCTAAGACATTTGAAACAAGAGACTTTTCCATCCAAGGACATAAAAAATTTAATTGTAATTTTGAGGAGTTTTTAAAAAAAGGTCAATAAGGTAATGAGTAAAAGTTTATAGACTGGAATTCGGGGCTGTCAAAGATAGTGAGGAGAAGAATTATTCTTTCGTTCTGGAGAAGAAAAAAATGGTTACTTCAGCTAGCTGATGCATCCGTGATGGAAGGCGACTGTTCATTTGGATGCTCCTTTACTCCTGAAGATGGTTACAGCACCCTGTCATTGATGTTTATGAACATGGTTTTTTGGATCAGAAACTTGCCTCGGATTGTTTCTTTAGTTTTTATGAAAACGGTGTTGAAAAGATAATTGTTTCTGTATTTTAAAAATGGAAAATGCCATATTTGCTCGTTTTGTTAGGAAATGTTGATAAAAGTTGCTATTTCTTGTGTGTGTCTGTGAGAGAGAGTGATTGTGTGCGCGCGCACACACATGTGTATCAACATGTTCTCATGGTTTAGGTCATACAGCTTAAGGGGTTGATTTAAAGGAAGTATGCAAGTATGAAATTAGGATTGTATTATCATAAAAGTTTTAACAAGTTTAAATTTGGAAATTCATATTGATTTTAAGAAAATGCTGGTGTGATATGGGGATGATCCTTTCATTCAGTCAGAATGTAGTGATTTATGTGTGTATATATATGTATATATATAGTACACAATTTTGAAAGCGGGGATGTGCTTGTTTGCACATTCACGTGTGTGTTTTATGATTGCTTCATTTTGTCAGATTTGTACAGGAATTTGCTGGATGTGTTGGAGTTAATTTTGTTTACTTAACGTATGTTGTTATGTTTCAGTTCTTAGTTAAAGAATCAACATTGTATGCTTTATGAGGAAATGTGTGTTGCTGAAAATTACTTGTTAAAAATCAAATTCTACTCATTAATTTAATTCAGATTTTTATTGCTTTAGGCCCTACTTATGGCATTTTCAGAACATCTTTAGGTGCCAATTTTAAGACAGTTTTAACAGATCCACAGGTTTCTAAAAGGAACACCAAATTATAAATGGCTACAGTTGAGAATCTGTTAAAACTAAATACATTGTTTCTGAGGTGGGAATATTAGACATTTTAATTAAGTCAATGGAATACAGCCCAAGAGAGAAATCATCTGACTGTGGCAAATGACTTGTGTATGAGTAAAGTTTTAAACCTGTGGAGTAACTGAGTGGATGCATGAAGTGCTGCAATGTGAGCATCGCTGCCAGGTCCAGAAGAGATCACAAAGTGATGTTAACATAATGAGAAACTGCATTGTCGTTAATGATAAGAACGTCTCAGATGTACGTTTATAAAACAAACGATCAGCTACAAAACTCTGCCATCCTAAGTCAAAAGATGTGAACATTATAGATGTAATAAAAACATGTATTAAAGTGAAACTTACAAACTACAGCTTAGAATATTTCTAAGTGTGTTAAGAAAAAATACATGCTGATATGTTTATACAGTGACAGTTAAAGAAGACCATGTCGCTTTTTAACGTCATTGTAATGTGAAATGAACCTATGACTAGAAGTGATGGACGAGAGCTAGGAATGACTTCAGAGAAGACCTGATCGACCATCAGATGAACAAGAAGGAACTAGGAAGGTCACATTTAATAAGATTTCTGAGATGCTTTGTTTCAGTTGAAGTTGATGCCAAGTGGTTTTTTAGTCATGTAACAGGATAGCCTGTGCATACTTCCAGATTGCTATGGTTTCCTAAGCAAGAGAGAAAACTGGTTGAAGTTTATGAATTTTTGAGTTTAAAATTATAAAATATATATTGAGTTGTAAAATATAGAGCTATCACACTTGTTGGTAATTTATTTTCTGTTTAGGATGTAGATGATAAATTTTACAGACTAAGTTTTCATTACTCTTTGTTACTAACAAAGTTATGAAAATTCATTGTTAAGTTGCAAAGAAATGATTACAGTTTCATATTGTGCAAGGAAGCTTAATATTTGAACAGCCACTGTAAAGGATATGAAACCACTAAAGCTAATTGTAAGTTATTTTTTTTAAAAAAGGAAATTATTCTTAATCAAAAAAAGTAAGAAAAAAAGAAAGAAAAAACAACAAAGTGTCCTCGCAATGTGCGCTGCACGGCAGTGAACTCTATGCAGAGGGCATGTAACACAATCCCACAAAACTGCCATGTAATTAGATTAAAATAGAAAGACATTGGTGGCTTGTGTTTGTACAATAATAATAATAATAATATAATAATGATGACGTGAAAACATGACATCAAAAACCAAGTTTGTATATAAATAATTATGAAGACCAATATCAGATCTGTTGGTAGTCTTCAGTCAACAGACAGATTTGAGATGGGCAATATTACATTTGACATAATTTAAGAAATGTGTTAATATGTTGTAGGTGGAGTCTGCCCGCAGTTTTTCATTTAAAGATGAAGCTGAACGTGGGTCTCGCAAACCCAGTCTTTCTCAGAAATGTGCTTGTTCTACTCATGAAAATTTAAAACTGAAATATATCAAAATTTTTTGGAATGACTTTCCTTCCATTGTTGGATGATATTAATATTAATATTTCCAGCAAGAACAGAATGAAGCTGTAGAGTTAAAAGAAATCAATAGGCTATATATAGGTTGTTCAAAAAGTTTTTGAGCAGTAGAAAGCAAAACAAAAACAAAAAAACTTACGTGTACAGTAGAAATATTTTTTTCTGTAGACATGACACCATTTTGTATTCAATGTTATGTCAGCTGTAAACAACTGTCACAAGTCTGTGGTACCAATGTAGACAAAAATAACCACGTTACCAATCTCTTCATGTTGTTGACTTTCAACCACATATCTGCTGTATAGAGACTTTTTGAACACCTTGTATTTTGAAGAAAGTGAAGCAAAGAGACAAGACACTACAGTGTTCTGCATAGGAACATGCAAGACAATGATTTCATTGTTGTGTTCTGTAGGAATGAGAGGTGTAGGTATCTAGGATATGAGAAGAGATGACATGTTATTTAGTATAAGGAATAATTTTGAAAAGAAAAATACTTTAGTGATGCTTAACACTGCCCAACTAACTTCTGTGCACTTGTTGGAGACCCTGCTGAAACCCCCAGAAGTTGACAAGAAGAAGCTTTAATGTATAGAATTAACTCAGATTACTTATTTAATAATAATAATAATAATATATATGCATATCTTTATTATATGAAAGTTTTCATTGTAGATAGTATGCATTTTATCAAAGGCTGCTGGGGACACAGGGTTCAGTGATAGCATTTGAAATGATTACAGGAACAAATTTTGAAAGTACTTTGTCTTGTTGCATTTCATAATTTCTAATCTTACAATTAATGATTTTTTTTCCCTTCATTGGATCCTCTTGGTTGTGACTTCATGTGCATGAGAGTTCATCCAGTCTGTCACATGTAAGTTTCTTGTGGTACTGTGAGGCATCTCTAAGTTAAAAAAAAAATTATTTAAGTTGTTTTGTGGGTTTGCTGTATCATGTACTGTTAATGGACACACTACACTTTGAAAAGAAATACTAATAATATTAATTAGTGGTGTTAATGGGATTTAAACAGGATCGAAGGATGTATGAAAATGGGTAATAGGTACTGTAGTTCAGATCTACAACATGTGAAGAATATGTTATCACGGTGATGGTAGCTGGTGGCAGGTATGAACAGAAAGTTGACGTAGTATTGTTCCTGATACTTCTGTACAGTGATTCTCCCCTAGTTAACTTTCCAACCAATCCAGAATGAGGAAAATATTATATAAGCAATTTTTTTAAATCCAGTTTATTGCCCATATTCTGTTAATTGTAGTTGAATTTTCTGTCAAGAAGTTTTTCCGCTGATTTGCATTATTAAGGGAAGCTGTATATTCCAGAACAAACATTTTAAAAGTCTGTGCAGTTGGTAGATCACGATGTATTTGAATTTTAGGACTAATTGGTATAAAATTAATAATTTTTTGTGTTAAAGAAAGTGGCCATGTAATTCAGTTAGTAAAGTAGATAATCATGGTTAAATTTCCTGTGAAATCTCTGTTGTCCTCTTGGTTCATCATTGTTTCCAGTAACTATGTGTGTTGCCTTTTAATCATGATCTGGCGATTTTCTTTTTAGTTGAAATCAGAAATAGGTGCGTGACACTGAAGTTCTTCAAATAGTGGTTATTTACTAGAAATTCTTATTATGAAATCAGAAGTTTTCTTTCTGGAGTTGGCACAGTTACTAGTTACCTAACTAGGCTGGACACAAAGATTTGCTAACATGAATTCTGACTTGGTTATTCTTATGAACAATATTTGCTTATGGTTAGAAACTGTGTAACTTAAAATTTGCTCGGTAACTTTATGGAGAAGTTACATGTATTTTCTAAATTTATGTATTGTATATTATGTGATATTAAATACATATTTGATATTTCATAAACACCTTCCCTTGGGGTTAGTTTCTGAGCAGTGGCCACTTACAAATAGTGTATGTTTATGAGCATCACTTTGAAGCATTGTTGGTTACAGTTAATGCTGCATTGAAATTTAGAACTCAACCACAAAAACAGTGTTTTAGTGCCACATGTTTTATTAGTTTTTCTCAAGTTTAAAAAGCATTTTGAAAACTCTGTCATATTAAGTTCGCTTCTGTTAATGACACTCCCCCTCCCCCAACCCATTGAATTTCACTGTACAGACTTCAGAATTCACCAATTATACAAAAATTCAGCTATTCCATGAAGCATTTTCATTATGTACCATATGAATTTCATGCATCCTTTACATCTTTCATAAAAACCATTGCATATATTATTACTCTGTTATATGTAAATATGTTTGTATACAGCTTATGAATCCTAACATGTTTTCTTCCCCAATAGTTTAATTCATTGTTCCCCACTCTGTTTTATTACTGGCAAGATTATTGCTCCTGAAATGCAATTCAAAGACTAATTTTTTTGGAGTCTGTATTCACAAAAAATTAGTTAATTTCACTGAATTATGTAATGTTCCATATAGGCTAAAATATGTGTATTTTTAAACTGGAAATTGCCTATAATTCATCATAATTTTTCAGTCATTGAAGGTATTTTATGTCTTGAATATAGCCTGTTTCACCATGAAGGAACAGCTTCGGCAGTTTTGTCTTTTACATAAATGTACCCTGATCCTCAGTTTATTTTTTGTATGTGTGTATCTTGGCCATTGCAATAAATTACATCTGATGTGTTAGTGGACGTACCGCCTAATTTGTGATCACAGATGTGATCATGACTACTGAAATGTGATCTCATCAAAGCAATCTTTTTATTGAAGTGATATTTTTGTATGAAGTGCAGTGACAAAGTAATTACTGGTAAAAAGAGATGAACCTGCGCATATGAATGTCACTCTGTATGTTACAGAGATAAGATGAACCTGCGCATATGAATGTCACTGTATGGTACAGAGATGTGCTCTCTCATTCTTTAAATTATTCTAGAGGGTAAATTGAAGTCTTGGTATTAAATGTGACCTAGCTATAGAACTTCTTAAATGCAGTTGCTAGGTCTTTATTGGCAGTCTGTTTAGTTGGTAACTGCCTTTTAAATGAATTATTTGGTGTTATAATTTTATTTTAATTTCTTTATTAGCCAGAAGAGAAGACCAAGGTTGCTCAGTTCTGTCTGGCTACAGAAGTCTGTAACAATAATTTTTAAGGTTTTGGAGCCTTGATGAGGTGTATACTTCAGTATAATGTGCATAATGCGATTTCATAAATTAAATGGTTAAGGCAAGATAACCACATCGGTAGTATTATAGCATCATATTTGTAGAATTCTATATGGTGTTATGGTTGAAAGAAACCATTCCTTTTTCTTCATTTGGTTAGGCACTGATGCATCTGATAATTGTGTCATGTCTGTGTTTGAGCTCCACTTTTAATGGAACTAAATGATACTGCATGGAATGCTCATTGTTTAAAGAGAATTCAGTCATGACACATTATTAGCTAAACTTTTAAACTGGTTGAGCCTGACTTTTGCGTTAAAAGAATTTAATGTTATTAAATACAAAAGCTACTCTTGCCAGTAAGAAAATGTGGAAATAATAATTTGTCCTGTTATACCCAATTGTCCCATTAGGTTTAATGGTTAATATATGAAGTGGCTGGCCACATGAAAAAGTAACAGTTTTTAATAAGAGATGAAGAAATACCTTATTAAAATTATATATTATTATTATTATTATTATTAAATATTATTGCTATAGCAGAAAATGTGTACAGAATAGTGAAAAGTTATGGATAAAAAGTGAAGTTGATGGTGATATGTTTAGTAATTTATAAAAGTTGTTCTGTAACTGAATTTTAATTGATCTGTCTGGAACCAATTTTTTTTGGCAATCGAAGCAAACCATAACCACATACGCCTCTTTTGAGTATATGAACAGTGCAGTCCGGCTATTGCTACTTATGAAGCAAACCTAGTGTCACATGAAGCTGTAAATTTAATTAAATTTAGGCTGTGGAATAAATCTGAACTATGTGTAGCAGATTATGTATAACACTGAATTAAGGAAAGGTGATTTAAAATTATCTTTTCACTGAGAGACTAAAAAGTACACAGTATAATACTGAATGCGTCAGTTCTCAAAAAGTAAAAGAACATAGTTGCTCTGTTTTTAGATACAGCATAATTGGGTTTTCTTTAAACTGTTTCAATAAAACACTAATAAGTAGGTGAACCATTACAAGAAATATACTTAATTAACTTCAAAATTTGCTGCATTAATTTAAAGTGTACAGTATCTTCTGAGTGATGAGCTGGGTAGCTCAGTCAGTATAGTGACTGGCTACGGACTGGACGACAGGTTCGATCCCTAACGGGCAGAGGATTTTTCTCTAGCCACTGCATCCAGACTGGCTCTGGGGCCCACCCAGCCTCCTATCCAGAGGGTACCGTGGTCCTTCCCGGGGGTAAAGCGTGGTCGGGGCGTGACGCTGACCACTTACCCCTTCTAGTGTTGAGGTTAGAAATGAGTAAGAGCTACCCCACCTCTTCCCCCAAGCTGCCGCATGGCATGTAGTAGGACAGCTTTTCTTTACTTTTACTTTAATTCAGTATCTTCTGAGTAGAAACTGCAAGTTGATGAACAGTCATATAATTGTCTTTAATAATATAGCAAATTCTGGGCACATATGTTCTTTTTATAATGCACTGATGATAAATCTGATTTTAGCTTCATTATGTTACTAATTACTCTAAACTTTCCCTTTCTAACACAAGCCATCACAAGTTTGACCTGAAATTCAAAATAAATTATAAACTTTTGATGGTATTATACAAAATTCTATATATACAGTTAACATGCCCATGCTCATGGAAAATATCCTGTTAACTCCGATGAGTGAGGATGCTGGTCTGTTCATTTGCTTCTGCCAATATATAGAGCAGCCTGTTTTGAGGTCTGTACACTGTTTTGCTAAATTGTAAGTCACTTTTGGTTTGTTCATTTATCTAGAATCCAGACGGGTCAGTTGATTGCATTGCTTAATCAGTTCACAAGTGTTTGTGGGCATGTTTTTTAAAAAAAAATTGTGGTGGGGTTTCTAGTGTTGTACAATTGTCAAGGTATGTGTAAGTATTTATAATGCATAATATTGTGGTAGTTTTGAAAAGGGGATTTTAAAATTGGTAAAGAAACTAAGTGATTGGAAAAAAAGTGCTGGTTCTTTGTTTTCTCTGGGTGGAAATTATTTGCTTGGTGGGAATATTTAGTGTCTGTTGATATTTATTGCAATTTTGTGGATTTTTTTTGGGTGGTACAGGGAACAGAATTAAATACAAATTGTTATATAATTGACAATTTTATGCAGCATTTGGTAGAATTTATCACTTTGTGTTGGTTAATGGGAAACAGGGGGGGGGCAATAGTTTCTAATGCCAACAGCTATAGCTCAGTGCATTTGTAATTGTTACTTTGCTGGAAAGTATTATCTTTCCTCCATAGGAATCAGATTTTCATTTATGTTAAGAGAAGGATTGCTTGCTACAGAGTGTGACATTTCATGAATTATTGACAAAGTTACAGTTACACAAATGACGTGTTGGTGTTAGTGACTGGTTATTGTGTGAATGTGGTATTACTCAACTCTGAACTGACCGTGTTATGGCATGAAGTAATACTGAGCTACAACTTTGAAAATATTATCAAATTAGTTAAAAAGTGAATGGTTAAAAGAATTCTTACTGAAAAACAAAACTAAAGAATATGAAAGAATTAATGATATTGACTTTTGAATGGTATCAGTTTCAGGTGGCACGTTCCATTTGTTTTCTTCCTTTCATCTTGTGTTCAATCGGATACAGACTACTTGTTGAAGGATGAGTGTCTTTCTATGAACTGCAGTCATGTTTGAATCTTGCCAGGAAAGAAAATGGATACAGCTACACTGCCGTATATGTAAAACTCAACACAACCATAAAAGAATTGACATAGTGAACACAGAAACAAAAATAAATAAATATAATGAATGTGCTGTTGTCTGTTGATTGTATTTGATTATGGGTTGCACATACTTTATAATTTTCAGTGGGTGAATTCATGATTATGATGCTCGCTCCAGATGTTTGGTTGGATGGTCCCTTTCTGTTGCATGGAATTTGATTCAGGGTGTCACACTGGAGACTTCCATTATTCGCTGAATAGCACCATTGTGCACTTTTTAACTCAGAGTTTATAGTTTATTTTTAGGCTGCTGTTCATTGTAATGTAAAGGCGATTTGGGTACAGAATTTTACCTGTGTTGTATGCATACTTAAATATTTCATACTTTCCATGAAGTTTTGAAGACATTCTTCATGTATCATCTTTTGTATCAAAATATATCTAGAGTCTTTCTTGGCATTTTCCACATGTGAAGAGTTGTACTGTAACATTGCACTAACACAATCATTAGAAGCTAGTTCATGTACCTGAAAGTATATCCCCACATTTCTGCTGAAAATAAGATAAGCACAACTATTAGGAGACTTGGGTTGGTTCCATTTCACGTGTTTGGAGGTGCCTTATTGAAATATTTTTATAATTATAATCTGATTCCTTTGCACTTAACAATTCAACTCCGGGTTTGTCTGGGAACTGCATGATGTGTTTGTGTAGCCAGGTTAGTTTAAAGATATATAATTGTGGTTAAATAATGCACATTTGATTATTTGTTGAATTTTTTTCACAAAATTAGGCTTGGTATATTTTGCTTGTTAATCAGAATATTTGACTGTGTGTGCATTTCAGTGAAACTTTAATTTTATGAACAGTAACATGCCATTAGACTTGCCAAATATTACTTTAGGCTGATTTTAAATATGTATTTCCATTAAACATTTTAAAGTAGGGCTCTTGTTCACATGGTTTTTGTGGATGCATTCCTGGGGCAAGGTATCATAACCAGGGATTTTTTTGTGTTTGTGCTGTGTCTCGAGACAAATTCTTAGGCAGTGCCTTCAAGAAGCCATTCCTTTCCTGCCAATTTTACAAGTTGTAACCTCTTTCGTATTTAAAATTACCTTCATCAGACATACTGAGTTGTAACTTCCTTCCAGGATGTCCTTTGGCCACTTGTAGTTACAAGTTCTGCTGTCTTCTCTCGTTCCGTCAAACGTCTAGAAGGATGATTTTCTGGCTCATAACACAAGAGCACAACATGCAGTAACTTGTTTGTGCATTTCAGTGCTATTTCTCTTGTATCCCAGATTGTCACGGAGAGACAGCATCACAGTATCCTATGTTTCGTATGCTGTACTTATGTTACTTCAATTATGGGAACATTTTACAGTATTGTAGTATAGATTTCTATGGCAGTAATACCTCATAATCTGGAAAAAACCTTTGGGGCATTTGAAAGTTTATGACGTCATTGAAGGTGACTCACGATGTTGTAAAGTTTCTTGTTGGCATAATATTTATACTGCATACATACATTACATAGATCATCATTCTTTATAAATATTAAAACTAGCTGACTTCAAGTCCCCACACCTGAAATAAAAATCTGGACAAAACAAGTTTTAATTAGAGATGTGTGAACATTTTATAATTTAAACAACTGACTGTTGTGGCATAATGGTAATCTATTTAACTTACATTCATGGAGCATCAGTTCCGGTTCTTGGGGGTGTTCATCGGTCCTTTCAAGCAGATGACATCAACATAAAATTGTCATTAATGTTTGTGTATATGCATAAGAAAACCTGTCTCTGGCTGTACAGATTTTAATGATGGACATTGGTTTATTGATGAAATTTAATTTTGGTTCATTTTTCACAGTTTGGACTTTTGAATGAGAAGGAAGATGATCACATTCTGCTTATATAGATGTTTTAATATTTTGACTTTCGTACAATCTAAACTAAAAATGTAACTCCTGGGTGTTTTTTTGGTTTTAATGGGTTGCCATTTTACTTGGACAGAATTTTTGTGCAACTTCTACCTGTTAATGTGGGATATTTTTCAGATATAATTGTCCAGTGTTAGCAGTTAACCGTACTGTTCATGCAATGAAACTTACACATGAACCAGCTGACCATGTGTCATACAGAAGTATACAGGTGAACCATTAACCTCAGTGCTAAAGTTCAGCTGGCACCTGCTTAATCCAGGGATTTAAGTTTCATATTCCCCATACAGTAAAGGTTAATATATACAAGACAAAGGAAATGGTTCAGATCATAATTTTAGAACCTGAAGAAATATTACACATTGTAGTTATTGCTGTGAACTGTTTGTCTAAAATGGACTTAATTGGTAAGACTGAGAGTACACCTTTCTAATATTAGTGAATACAAGTAAGTGAAAAGTTCAAGGCTAAGTAGGATTTGAGGTTCTGACAACGGTGAGTATGAAGATATCTCTCTTCTGGGTTGTAGTGCCATACAATCATGTGACTGCAGACTGCATGGTACTACTATAACCCAGAAGACAGCAATCTTAGTTCAAGACAGAGTTTGAGTTTGTTTATTTGTTTGCTTGTTTGTTAGATACACTGAATTAACAGAAAGGTCAGATCTATACTGAATAATTAATGTTAATATAAATGCTCCGTGCTTTTCTTTGTGTATTTTAGTACAATCAAGTATAGGTCTTATGAAGATCCGTATACTGTTACAGATGTTTAAGAAAACTGTAAAAAGCATAAACCTGCAGGAAGTGTAAACTTTGAAACAATTAAATTGTCATTATTTATGTTTCATAAGAACAGTATACACAAAATAACAAGAAACCTACTTACTGTGGTTTTCTGTATGATTATCATTATGCTATTTTGAAACTAAACTTCATTTATATTTTTACAAAATGTCTTTTTATTTTGGTACTAAATTGGGCAGCATCTGCATTTGACTGCAACTCATTTTTAATAATTAGGTATTCAGCTCCAGGACATTTTCAGACCCTACCAGAAATGTAAAATTGAAGTTTCACTTTGTGGCACATGTTTATTTGAAGTCTCAACTTTAAAATGTAAAAGTATTGTTGCTTTGTTTCTAATACATGCATGATCTGAGAGGAGAGGTAAAATGTTCATACCGAGACTGGTATGGATTCTGGTACCCGGAAGTTGACAGTGAATGGACTAACCCAGTCTTCAATGATAGGATATTACATAACTGAAAACTGAAGTACATCAAGATTCCATTTGATTTTTGTCAAGTCTGGGTTTATTATATGGCCTGGCACCAATTTGTTGGAAGATATGTCTTCAAAATGTGGGAGGAATGTTATATTTCTGTTGGAACAAGTGCATTTGATGTGGGCAAAGAATCAACAATGTTTCAGTATTGAGTTTGTGAAACCAGTTTATTTTTTAATCATGAGTCTCCACATTCCTAGTAAATAATAATGGTAAGCTGTGTTGATAGTTGAGGGCTTTAAAGGAACATTTGAAATATTACATATTTCCCAACATTTTAATAATCAGCACATTTATTGTTTAATCTTGGAAAATTATAATCCTTTATAAATGCTGGTTTAGCTCAACTGATGTTTACATCACATAGGAATTACTGTAATATGCTGTTATTGTTAAATTATTGTTATTATTTGAATTCTTGAAGATGGCACTCACTTGATAAAAATAGATGTTCAGAAATTGTTTTAAGAATTCTCTTTATAGAACCTTGAATTGGAGTAGAGGAAACCATAATTTTAAATCGTACCACATGAATTTAAATTATATGGAACTTAATATGTTTTCTATAACATTTTGTTTGTTGCATAGGCACTGGTATGTGTGTATATTTTATTCTTGTATGTCCCAGATTTGATGAAATGATATGTCTGTTGCATTGCAGATGATACATATGGAGAGGTTTTTATGTGACATTGGTATCTGAGAGGAGACTAGATGGTTGTAAATTAATGTTACTATAATTGTTTACATTTTTTATTGACAAGTTCAAGGAAATGTTCTGTTTTATATATATTTTTCTGTAATTAACAACAATAAGGATAATGAGCAAGCTTTAATTATTAATAATTTAAACATGGAAATGATGAAAAAAAATTTACAGTAGCAGTTGTTATGTTCTAGGTAAGCAATATTTTGCGTTGTAATATTTGTATGAATTCGGCTCTAATAATATTATCCCGTCTCTATTATAAACTGTTTCTGGAGACATTTGACCATTTATACAAGGAAACACATGAAAACATGTTTTATGGCTGCTTAGTTCTTGTAATTAAAGAAAGCTGAATTTACGTGTTGAACCAAGTTTATGATTCTTGTGCACAAGTTGAAATTCTTGACATTTTACAGTTTTTGTTTTATCCATAGCATTAGACTTGTTTCTGCCGATACTGCATGGTGAAATGTAAAGCATAAACAAACGTGATTCAGTGTTCTCATGTGTATTGTTAAATACAAAGAGAAAAAATTATTGTTTCACAGATCTAAATGTGGGTATGTTCCATCTCATTTGATTATTCTGGGTGAAACTGAATATATTGGGTTACCAAAATTTTATTGCATCAGTAGGACCAAGTGTCTCATTCCTTTGTTGAGGTTGTTCAAGAACTTTAATTCATCTTAGGTTTATTCTAAGCATTACTGCTTAAAAAAAGAGAAGTGCTTTATTAACAGCACATAACATATTTTCCACTCTTCTAACCTACATTATATTTTATCCTTGGAAATAGGAACTTGCAAGTAACAATTACCTTCGAGTTACAGTATCATGCCTATTTGTGACAGGCATGGAATAGCTGAGAGATGGCTATAACTGTGTTGGAATACATTGAGGTAATATTTGTTATTCCAATTTCCTTTTAAATATTTATAGTCAGTTATTGTTTAATGAAGATTTGCATTACAAAATTTCATTCTTGAACTTTTATTAACATTTATGAACTTTTATAATGAAGCTCATATCCTCTGCTGGCCTGACCTCCGAACATGGATTCACTTAGCCCAAATCTCCAAAACAATATTGAACATGTGCTAACAAAAATGCAGTTGAAGGATGCAACGTCACCCAGTCAGTGAAACCGGGGGAAGTACATGACTCAGTTTATGTTATGCCGTGCTTTTGTGTGCATCTTGTGAACGATGGTGCTCTCTTGTTAACGTCTTTGTGGTTCATACTGTTTATGTTTTTGTTGCTTGTGTATTTCATTTCAGGCAATAAAATTGTTGATTTCTAATTTTCTTTTGTCATGTTTCGGACATTTGGGATTGTAACTCCAAATTATAACTGCACTTATGTGAAAGGCAACTCACTTCACAAAATTTCTCTTTAAAAGCTGTCCAGGATTGTAAGAGTGGTGAGTGACTGCATGTCTGTTGACAAATTACTTACTGAAAATTTTTATACTGCTTTAGCTGCTTGGCCATTTGAAGTGAGACATTTAAAGGGCCTAAATACACTGCCAGTTTTCTTTTTCAATTTTGTACAATTGCAAGCTTGGTTGGGCAACAATAAGAATTTCTGAAACATTTTATTCCACTGCATACAATTATGCAGGTTCTCTGTTCGAATAGTGTTAAGGGTTCCGTAATCATTTGGTACTCATGGTTAGGTTTCATTTTCCCATCTCTCTGCTATTCTGACTCCAGAATAATTGAAACTTGTATTGACTCTCAGTACAGACTTCCATATGCTTGTGCTTAGCAGTAAGGATGAAAACTAAGTATGTCTGTAATTTGTTTTTCATTCCCCAGTAAGGGAATACATCCATTGTGAATAAGGCAAACACTTAGCCATTTAACATGTCAAAATTATCCCTTGGTGGCTGTAATGCACTTGTTTTAAAACTCATAGAGCAAAGATATTCTCAGTAGACTTGCACCATGATAACATATTTTGTGTAGCTGTGTTTACCTCCACAGTCCTTTTGCTAGAAAAATGAAAATTAACTAATTCACATCTCAGGGAACAGATAGGTGGCAAATACTTTTGTATGTATATGGATGACAAAAATTTCAAGTGTATTAGAACAGCAAATTTTGAACACATTACAGAATTGTAGGATTTGAGGTTCCCATGGCAGAGTGTACAAAGATGATCTTTACATTACTGAATTGCCACAAATTCAGATTTGATTTCTGTTTCTTGTGGAATAAATTTTTGATACTGATTACTAAAATGGAATAAAGCTTTGCTTAGTAAATCAATAACTGCTTCTGAAATGAATCCTTGCCTGTAGAAACATTCATTGTGCAATATATTAATTCTTTGGGCAAATCAAATGATTCAGAATACAAATTTTAAATGTTTTATCACGTGGGAACCATTATCAACTAGAAGTTGAATACTTAATTTTGCACAACAATGTCTAGGAATGTCTTAAGTACAAAATTGATGGATTTTAAAATAAAATCCATGTCTATTCAAGTAGTACAGAATTTCCTGGGTGTAATGCTGTGAATGGAGGGACTGTGGAGGCACAATTTGTGACAGATTTGTATAGACTTTTAATTCAAAATGTATTTGTGAGCTAGCTGTCCTATGATCATTATGGAAGTAAATTATGATGTAAACAGAAGTTGACAGTTAACATGGAAATGAAGAAAGAGAGCAAATGAGGTATTAATTCTAGAAACTGAAAACTTAAGAACAAAATGGTTGAAAGTGTTGCATGGCATTAAATGTTAAAACAAAGAAAAGGAAAAAGAAACTATTGTCTTTACTTTCTGGAAGTATGTTTAATGGATTTTAAAAATGAACAAAGAAATGTATAGTTTTCAGTCATTTAGTAGAGATGAATTAAGTTTGTTTCTCTATTGCAGAATGGTGCTGTTGTATGTATTTTGTATTCCATGTAATGTGAAAACAGTAAAATATCATAAGGATGAAAGGGACGGCTACTGCCATCTGGATATACAGGATTGTCTCCTAATTGTAATTCAGATGGCACTGGCAGCAACATATCTGCAACATCAAACAAAACAATAGCATAACATGCTTAAAAGCATGATTGGGGCTGTGTGTGAGTGAAGAAAGAAAACTAAAAAAAAAAATCTTTGTTTATTTAGCAAGTACACTGCCATTTTTCCCCCATTATAGGTGGAAAGCTAAATATCACCTTCATTGTTAAGGTGAGCATAGAGATAATTACATTAAAACACTCTTATTACAGGTATTAAGAAATAAAACAGTTGAGGTGGGATTTCTGTTTTTATTATAATAATTATTATAATTAATTATTGAGTATTCTTCTGAATAGTGTGTGTTAGAAAGTACTGGAGATGTTACATAAAAATGAAACATTTTCTTGTTAAAAAAATCTTACAGACTTGTACACTTGAACTATTTTCTATATAATTAGTATCTCCCACTGGTCAGTAACATCGCTATGAAGCCAAAAGTTGATGTGTAGAAAAATAATGTAATCTCCAGGTCACCTGTTGTCTATATTTCATACAAATCTGGAGCTTGTGGAAATTTAACATCTATTATGAAATATTTCTGTACCAGAATATGCCTTTGGAAATGAATATTTTATGGCAAATTATCAATTTTTGGCTTGATGTTATAGCTATTGCAAGATGAGCATAATATACAAACTCCCGAAGAATACGTCCATGGTGTCTGCTGAACTGCCAGTTACAGATGTGAGATGTCTAAGCCTGCAGAGTATTCCACATCCTCCTTCCTAGTGTCGTGGGAAAGAAATTATGAGCAAGAGCACAGCTAATCATTCAGAATGAGAAAAATTACACTGCATAAGAATTTATTTATTGAATGATTTTCAGTGATATCACTATATGCTTGTTCAACATAAATTTAGAGCAGCTCTTGAAAGTCATCACATTTAACAAACTCAGCAACACTTTAAATTGATTTTGCTTAATTTCCTGACCAACAGTTTTGTTTTTGAGTTTGTAGTAGCAAAAGTTCTTGTAAATGGAGGCATAGGTATATGGTAATGAATTGCAAGAAGTGAAGACTTACGGAGATTATGGACCTTTTGTAAAACTATAAAATTTGTTACCTTACTTTATTACCTGAAACACTTCCTTATTTATTCCCTCAGTAGTTACTGAGTAAATGCATCATATTGCTGTATGTGGACTGGCTTTAGCTACAATGAAATAATGTCCAGGTAGTGTATATTTGAGGGATAACATGTTTTTTGGAACCTGCTGGATGCAAAAATATTGGCAAATTTGCCAAGGGTGGTCAACATGAAGGTGTCAAAGGTCAAGATTCAAATTCCACGAGGAAAAGAATAACAAATTAGCATTCGTTATTTCTTTATTTGTCCGTGTACATTTTACTTAATGACAGTCAGCAGCTCATATTATATAGCATGACATCTCTTGATAAGGTTAAATAACTCTTCCTCCTTCATTTGTCAAATTACCTTCAGAAACATATTACTGTTTTTCTAAATTAACAGTTTAGGCATTTCAGTTTTGAGTCAAATTTAAATTATCTTTGTGAGTTTTTATTGACTCTTCTTGCTATAATTTTAAAATATTCCGTACAGGAAACAGTGTTACAATAAGTACTGTATCATGCTATGAATGACTATTTAGCATTCATCTTGAAAACTTATCACCTAACTAAACAATGTGTTCATTGTTTTAGAATTGGTTGCTGAAGTCTGTCACTAATCTAAACTTTGAAGGAAAGTCCAGGCTGGCATCATAATTTATTGACGTAAATACGTATATATTTTTGGGTCAGTGTCATTCAGCAAAAAGTGAAACGAAAAAGTGTAACTGCATTGTTATGTTACCTTGGAAACGTCAATTGTTTACTGGGCATTATTGTTAAAAGTAAACGTCAATTGTTTACTCGGCATTATTGTTACCTAGGAAATGTCATCTGTTTACTTGGCATTATTGTTACCTATAAAACATTTCATTACATTATATTACATTAAATTACCTTACCTTACATTACATTAAATTACATCACTTTACATTACATTCAGCTACCACAGACCAATTGTAAAGCGTGTATAAAGGAAATATTTAGAATAAAGCCAATATATAAACTTCCTTTCCGTATAGACGTATTTACGTCAAATTCTCCGGAACCGTGGTTCCACTGACAACCTTTTTGTATTTTTACACCATTAGAAGCAGTAACATCATCCACTGGTTTCTAAAATTAATGTGAACACACAAGACCCATCAATTACAAATACAATAATAAGCAACTTATCAGTCACGTCTCTTTCCACAATTCTAACTCCAATTCTAATTAATGTGATTATTACTACACAGCCACCAACAAAAGAAATGTCAAATGAGATAAGCATGTGTTGGCCACTACAGTTTCTTTGAGTTCTAACTTGCAAAACAACAGTTACTTGTTCCATTCTGTTCCAAGTATTTTTCCATAAAATATAATTACTTCAGAATAATGTGTACTACAGCTAACAATTGTTTCTGTTTATACAAAGTTCAACTGTGTGTTGATTACTGTTGCCAAATGGAAACTAATTTCTATAGGAATACAATGACATTTTGTAGCTATGCCCATGCACATTAATAAACCACATTATTTTAATACCTATGATACCTAAAACATTACCATTACCATTACACATAGTGTTTGTATGATTTGACAGGTGTAGTACTGTCATAAGTCTAACAGGTCTTTGGCCCTGGTAATATTTAAGGGTGTGATTAGACATGTGAAAGAAAATTTACAGGGTGCTTGCACACTCTTACCTCTTCTGTTCTTTTCATTAAAATTAACTAACTAGATGGCTTACCAAAACCGAAGGTTCATCACCGAATTAACCAAAGCTCTCCACCGGACTCTGTCCTGGGCCAACAAAATCCAGTCTCCTTCAACCCATATCTCCCACAGATCCCGCCTGACATTATCCTCCCATCTACGTCTAGGTCTCCTCAGCGGTCTCTTCCGCCCAAATATCCTCCTCAACACCATATTCTCAAACACCTGCAATCTGTGTTCCTCCCTCTGAGTGAGAGACCATGTTTCGCACCCATACAAAACAACAGGCAAAATTATTGTTTTGTATACTTGTCTTTTCATTAAAACAGTAATATTACATAGAATGAAGTGTATTCTGCATTCCTGAATATCTAAGAGATTGTACTCCGAGAACAAGCACAAATATTGTTCCTTGTTTCTGTGTCAAACCAGATACCTACCAAAGAAGCCAGACATGTTAGAACCCTAGCAATCAGCTTGGTTTATCAACCAAGTAAAGGGGGTACTTCTCCTAGGGGAGAAGTGGAAAGAAAGTTTAACCATGACTCTCATCAGCCATATGTATCTATAACATAGGGCTAAACTATATACTGCATTACCTCCAAAATTCCTACATACCGTTACGACACAGTTTATATCCACATCTTACTTTACATTTCAATATCACCTTGCAAGATAATTTAATACTACATTCTATGTATACATATTATAATAGCATTTGAAGATGTTCTGGTGTCACATGGACTTGGTAGACACCAATGTTTCTCTGAACTGTTGGCATCTACAACAAGTTCACCAGACACCAAAACCCAGAACATCATTATCCTCACCACTCTTGAAAGCTCAGACGTCACATTTCGCACGTCATATTATTTATGTAAGATTTCTAGTGAAAGCTCCCAATAATAGTGAGAAGTATCTCAAGTCTAAGAGTTCAATTTACAAAACAAAGGGAAACAATATGCCACTTATAACTTGACAGCAGGTCTGTTCTTATTTTGCAAGCATGGTGAGTTTTCTAGACATAGTAGCCATTAAGCAAACTTATGTAATAAGGGTTAGCCAAACTGGACAGGAACTGTGTCAAACTCTTCTGCTCAAGCTGACACACACAAGAACATGCTGTAGTTAAAATAAGTCTATTGAAAGGCAGGGATAGTACACAAATTTTTCCTTCACATATTTATTTCATATTGTCTAATATGTTTTCCTCCTTTCTCCATAGTCGTTATAAAACTGATAAATTATTGTAATACTTTGTGTACTTTCAGATGTTCTTTCAAATGACCATTATGATTAAAAGCTTTGTTACAGATGTAACATTGGTACGGTCTTTCACCAGTATGTGTCCGCTGATGCACAGTAAGATGACTTTGCTGTGAAAATGCTTTCCCACAGTGACATGCATATGGCTTTTCACCACGGTGGTGTCTCATGTGAACGGTCAAGGAGTATTTATGAGTAAAGGCTTTCCCACAAATGGTGCATATATATGGTTGGTCACCAGAATGAACTCGCAAATGATCTGCTACATGAACCTTTTTAGTGAATGACTTCTGACATATTTCACACTTAAAAACCTTCGTTGCTGTGTGAGTTTTAATATGCACATTTAAAGAAATCTTTCTGGCAAAAGCCTTCTCACACAGAGTACAGGAATAGGGTTTGATCCCCAAATGTAGGTTCACATGATCTCTAAGAGTAAATTTTCGAGCAAATGATTTTGAACAATGTGTGCACTGATATGGCAGTTTACCTGTATGTATACACATGTGTTCTGTCAGTTGAAATTTTCTCTTAAATGCCTTTGGGCATACCTCACACTTATGACGAAACTGAATTTCATTTTTGTCACCTTCAGTAGTTTGATTTTGTCTGTTAGTTGTGCTCTCTGTTATCCCACAGCTTGAGTTTGAAATTACATTTTCTTCTGACTTTATGTCTGTTGATTCTATTTTGAACTGTGGAGTAGGATTAGTGTCATTTGTCATTCCAATATCAACATTATCCACAAGTTCCTCCTTCACAGTGCACTGCACTACAGGTTCAAAATATGCACAATTCTGATCCCATAAGTCATGACTGTCAGCTTCCTCAACATACTGTTCTGCAATGGAGGCGGTGTTGCTAGAGGTGTCACACTGATCATAGCAATCCCACTGTGGCTCAGACTTCACAGTGACACACTGAAAGAAACCTGTGAGTTTATTTACAAGCAGAAGATATTTCTAAACTGTTTATGTTAAATATTTCCACAACAAATGCCCTCTCTTTGATCATATCTTTGCTTACAAGTTTAGGTTCAAATAGTTTCATATTTTATCAAGATAAAGGATATTTATTATTCACAAAATAGCTCAAATTTGGCTTTGTACTGCTACTGAATGGTAGCAATGGCACATAAGAACAACATCAATGACCCTGTTATGCCTGTAGTGAATTTCTAATAAAAGATACAGAATCTAATAACTAAAGTTTGGCTGTTTTGGACTGCTGAAAAATATGAACATAACTTGTTCCAGAAGTGATGAGACAAACGCCAGGTTATGTGAACCAATACCCAATGTACCAACTTACATTGAAATTAGGAATAAAGCCCTTAACCTACAATTTCAGATTATCACAGTGAGAAGTATGAAGATGACTGCCTTCTGGGATGTTTCACTGTGTAGTCTAGCAAATATTGATAGACATTTTAGAGGCAGTAAGCACCTCTAAAATATCAGTCACTTTTTACCAGACCACACAGTACTACATCCCAGAAGACAGTTACGTTCTGTTAAAATTTACTGGTCATGTCACACAGCTTGTATGCAGTCCAGTTGGCCACATGTCACAACAGCATACTGCTTAACTGTTAACTCTGAAGCTGAATTCTGATGGGCAGCCCTATAGTACAGGGGTTTAGTTCTGTTATTCCCATACAATAAAGATTAATGTTATGCATCTTCAGTCCTAATAAACTGCTACAATCATAGATAACAGGTTCTCCACTCTCTTTTGAGTATTACAAGCAGAACACTACAGCTCATCACCCAGTGATAGGTGACTGACTATGAATTACAATGTCTTGAAATATGTCTGAAATTGTGATTAGCCACAAATGTTTCCTTGTATGTAGTTTGCTTGCATAAGCTGAGTCCAGACATAAAACTGAGGATGGTTTAACCCTTTGCGGTCCCTCTTAAATACCACTACAGCTCTCTACAGGTCTATTTAAATACCACTAAGCTGTATAAATTCAACTACCATTATGAACTGTTTTGATTTTCTTTTTAACTTGCATAAAATGGAAGAAACTTTACTAAATATGGTGAAAATATGTTCTCAGAGGATCACAGTTCCTTTTATTTGAATACTAACCGTGTGAAATATTTTTCACGGACTGTACCACTGTGAGATGCGTAATAAGTGGTGCCTTTCTACTTCCTGTCGCTCGGTAGAGAAGAAAGCAAGTCCAGGTCAGTAGATATGACTTTGGCGACGTCTAAACATCTCTTATTGCATGCAGATATACGATGCATAAGCATTGGATTTAATATTCTCAGAGCTGTGCTTCCTATCGCGCTGATTGCGTCCAAAAGTTCAAGACCAATTCAACACCAGGAAAGTGAAACAGAATGCGAAGTGTAAATGATGAAGTCACTACACATAAAGAATGCTTGGTAAGAAGTAAGTAAAGTTAAGTAAAGTTTGTCCCACTACGTGCCATACAGGCGCTTGGGGGGAGTGGAGGTATAGCTCCTCTCTTTCTTGACCAGCTAGTCACTATACTGACTGAGCTATCCCGGCTCATACTTGGTAAGAAGACGAAAGAATATGCACATGTCAGTGGTAGAATGCTCTATGTGCCAAAAATCATTAAAAAAATATAATTTCCTACTGGGACGATGGGATAATTGTTTTATAACTTTATCAGGTATAAAATACTTATATTGTAAGTAAATATGACAGCAACACACCCAATGGTATTACTTCACTACATGATGTATGGCAAAACAATTAATTGGTGTGGAATTCTGGCTTCCTTTAGACACGTGTCAGAATAAGATGACTTTTCTCTCCTGCCTCCTTTCACTATTATAAGGTACACAAAGTCTTATCAGGAAAACTAGAATAGAACTAGTGCAAAGAAAAAGGCTTGAATAATATGCTGACACAGTTTGCCAGCCTCAGTTTGACTCCAAATAATGTAAAATATGCGTAAAATACATGGCAGACTCAGTCCGACATTGGACCGGAACTCAGATATTTAAATGTCGGACTCAGTCCGACAGAGACCGCAAAGGGTTAAATATACAATAATAACAAAATGTACAGGAGCCTCAAATACAGGGCATATTTAAAAATATCCTAGAGTCCCACTTATCTGACATACTGTATTATCCAGTGTGTCTGAATGCTCCATTTTACCAACAGTCAGCACAGCATGAAGCTGAATAAATCACACTCACTCAATATACACTTACATTTTATGTACTGAGTTGCTACAGATGTACTACTACTACGCAGGCACTGGCATGGCCTTGGAAAAAAAAGTTCAAATACCTCTTTTGGTTGTGAGATTTTTTCATTTCATTCTGCATTGTATTTTCTTTGTAATTTTATTGATATTTACCATTTTCTGTAGTCTTCCTTATTATCTGAAATTTTTGATCATTCTTCACTCCTGTTTAGATCAGATAATCAGGACTCCACTGTAGCCAGAATTAACTTTTATTTGTCATTAATAGAGTCAGTACTTCAACACATTACCTCTAAGTCCTGTATTTTGCATAGATGAGCTCTCAGTTTGGAATCAGAAGCTTCACATTTCTCTTTGAATTCATAAGCTGTGTTGGCCTGTTCTACACATTTTGGACAGATATTGTTTGGCAAGCCATCACCTGGACACATCTGGACAACAAAGAATAGAACACAACATATCACTAGTTGGTGAGAAGGAATAACAAAATCATCATAGTCTATGCATGTGTAACATGGACACGTTATTTAAAAAGAAAAAATTATCATGTGTGCTGGTATAAATTAAACAATATAATGTAAATTTGAATTATTTACTAACATCTCTGAGGCAGAATATATTGATGCTACTTTAACAATGACACATCGCTTCCAAATATGACGGCCAAAGAAGTACTTTACATACAAATAAATTAAAAAAATTGTAACAACGAAGCTCACAATGTGACATTACATTTACCTGGATGGCTGCAAAAGCCATGATCCTGTGCGGCAATAAAACACTTTCGTAACTAAAATCTTCTTTGAAAATTGGTAAAAGTACTTTAGCTTCTTCCATGCAAAGTCGGCAGACTTTATCAACATTTATTATTGCAGTCATCGTTATGGAGTGTTGAAAACAGATTAATCTGGTACTAAATAAAAGTATTCTTTTCTAAAATCTATTTTACGCGACTAATCTTAATACACAATAAAAATCTCAATTCAGCCGGTCACTTTCACGTTTGTAATTGTTGCATCCATCCAAACTGCAACATGCAAATTTAACCAAAGCATAGTTTTCACCAAAACAATATTTTCCACATATAAACCTAACTGTTAATTACAACTTAACACCAAAAAATACACGTAAGTACATGACGACAGGTTTCCTTTTCTATTTCTGCCACTGCATACTTGATGGCCTTCTGCACAGACGGCAGACATTATAGCTATCGGATGCTGGAAATTCAATAACACGAGCAAACATTTCAGTACAGATAACTTGTGTGGTCTATGTTAGTTTAGGCAAAGGAATGTGCAGAGTTCATGAATTATTTTATGATGTCATATCAATAGCAGAGGTTTAATGGTACAGAATGAGATGAAACGAGGGTCATATCTAGGCGCCGCCAATCACATTGTTCCCGCAGCACCTCCATGTACGAGAATTATGTCAATGTCAAATCAAAATTATTCTTGACCGAGAGTACTCATTTGAATATAAAAATAAGCAAACAAATAAACTGTCAACACTATAAATGGCACTAGTGCCAAGCGCGTTTCGACCTCAAGAGGTCATCATCAGTGGCAAAAGGGGAATTAATTCATATAATATGATCAAAATAAATAAGGCTTTAAAACAAATCACTCACCTTCAGGATTTGTTTTAAAACCTTATTTATTTTGATCATATTACATGAATCAATTCCCTTTTGCCACTGATGATGACCTCTTGAGGTCGAAATGCGCTTGGCGCTAGTACCATTTATAGTGGTAACAGTTTGTTTGTTTGCTTGCTTATTTTTATATTCTAATACACTACACGGTATGTAAAGTTTTAAGATTACTCATTTTAAGTTTATGAAATTGTAGTTTTCTATGAGATATAAAATACCTAAGTTAAATGTAGGGGAGCATTTAGGTCACCAAAGTCATCCTTGACTTATATTACTCATTATTGCCATACAGCGAAAATATAACACTTCCCAACAGGCCAGACTATTTATACTCTAATCAGTTTTTTTCAGAAGAAAATATACCTACGTCTTTCCATTCAGTGTACATGTCAGAAATGAATGTATGCATCAGTAGCCATGTCAAAATGACTTAATGATGTCATTCTGCGTCATATAATCTTTGAAATTGGATTAGTATCATTAAACAAACGTAGCTGATTCAACTTTAGAAGTACATTGATTCACTCACTCACACTATGGTGCAAGAAATTGTTTGAAAATTCGATTGTATACTAGGTTTGTCAAAGTATAGCCCACTTTCTTTTTGGAACCTGAAGGTTCATTACCGTATTCACAAAAGCCCGATGCTGGGACCATATCCTGAGCTAGATGCAGCCAGTTCGCTCCATCGATTTCTATCTCCCTAAGGTCCATCTTAACGTTATACTCTTACAGACACCTTGGTTTTCTCAGCGGTCTCCTTTCTTCGGGCCACCCAACCTATATCTTGTACCTCTCCCTTTCCCCTTGCCTGCCACATGTCTCACCCACCTCATTCTCCTCGATTTATTCATCCTAACATCAGTTGAGGAGTACAGGCTACAAAGCTCATGTTGAACACCTTCCAAACCTATGAGAACAAGAAAAGTATGTTTTGTGCTCCCTGTTCAGGCAGGTCAAAGAACTGTGGCAAAAAACAAACATTTTTAAGATACGTGTTCAAGGAATTGCTGTGTCAAGGATCACAGTTGAAGAAATACTGCTGGGTATGTTGTTGATAAGATATAAAAGACTAGTCGTATTGACCAGCTACTGATGACTACACCGTGCTGGTGTTTTCCTTTTACTGCATAAAAGACTGAAGATGTCGATGTTAGTCTTCTGGGTTGATATACCATGTGGATTTGTAAGTAGAAACAAGCATTTTGGAGTAACATACTGCCCGCATCTCTGCCCTGAAGATGAAGGCAGTATGTTCCTACGGAACATTGGTATATCTACCTACAAGTCATGCAGAAGACGTGTTCATAAATGAATGTATGTCTTATATGACGTCACAGGCGTTTGAAGGGTTCTTCATCTGTGTGAGGCAACCGATGAATGTGTGTTTAAACATGGGTAATATGTGAATGGTGTTCATGGTTTATTTGCAGTTTTAATACAGACGGCTGAGTAAATGTATGGCTGTGCAAAGGTATTGGAATAAACTACAAAGACTAGAACTAGTGTTATAGGTAGAGGATCTGATTTGTTATTCGGAAAGAAGTTATTTTGATAATGGATAACTGAGGTATGTAGCGATGTATCGTTTCGTTGGTTCACATAACCTCAATATTACATGTTATTCGTATGCTTGTATGTTGTGACGGTTTGCTTTTAAGAGTTTCGTATTTGTGACAAAGATTTGGCTGCATTTGGGCGAATGGAATAACGTAATTTAACGTTTGTCTACTTTGAAGAAGTGTAGAAATAATCGCCGGCCTGTTACCTATATATGACATTGTGAAATATAACTAGAACATGGAAATTGCTTACAACATGCGGGTTTGTTGCGAGCAAAGAAGCTCCTGTTATACAGACATTGACATCTGGGTCTTTGTATGCAATTTCACTTTGGCATAGAAGTAAATCATAAGACTTATTCAATTTCCTCACCAGACTACAGTTTTGAAAGTTATGTTTTGTGAACATTTTTGTTAAGAGTGTCATTCTGTTAGTCTACAGTGTGGAACACAGACGTTTGTACAGAACAGCACTTCCCATCCATATACAGAAACTGGCGTTGCTTATTTTGGTCACAGTCCATTAACTAGAACAGTGAAGTTAGGCACTTTTATGCACTGAGATTCAAATTTCTTCTTACAAGGCTCTCCAATTTTGGTATAATGCATGCTGATTCATATTTTTAATGACAGTTTTGTTATTAGTGTTTTGTTAATAACATTACTTTATTGTAACTGCTGTTGATCAGTACTAGAATTGGATGGCAGGTAACATAAATGTTTTCTTTGTGAGATGTAAGATATTAATGTAGCTGCCTTTATATTATATAGGTTTCATGTGAAAATGACTTTTATGGTATGTTGCAGCATTTAGTCTGGTAGATGTTTACTGATATTTTAGAGGTGCTTGCTGTCTCTGTTATCAGGGCTGTCTAAAACATTAGTAAACTACAAAACTCCACAACAGAACATGGCAAAAGAGAGTCATTTTCATACTCACCTGCTGTATTATGATTATTGCTTTGCTTTAAGACAATAATCAATTTTTTTTGGTTGATGTTGCAGGGATGGCAGTGAAGTCTGTTGAAGTGCATGTTTTGAGACTAGGATGGAAACAGTATTTTTTTCATGTTGCTTCCTCATCATCATCCATCTGGTGGTGACATCTGGTGACCAGTTGCTGCACTCTGTGGCTGGGGAGGTTGGGCGTGGCAACTATACTTACTACAGTTTGATGTATGAAGGCCCCATCACACTCTACCTCTATTCCAAGTGGGTTGATTCAATTTCTATGACAATGTAATTGTGTAGAAATTAAGCAGTCTTTCATATAGTAAAACTGCAGTTACTGATCTGTTACTCTGTAATGGCCTTTGTGGTTCTGATGCAACATAAACCTGGTTGAATCTGCTTACAAATGGGTACCATTTAGAAAGTACAGGCGTACCTTGAAGATATTGTGGGTTCGGTTCCAGACCACTGTAATAAGGCGAGTCACACAATTTTTTTGGTTTCTCAGTGCATATAAAAGTTATGTTTACACTAGACTGTAGTCTGTTAAGTGTGCAATAGCATCATGTCTCAAAAGCAATGCGAGAACATTGCTAGAATTACCAAAATGTGACAAACAGACACGAAGTGAGCACATGCTGTTGGAAAAATGGCGCTGATAGACTTGCTCGATGCAGGGTTGCCACAAACATTCAATTTGTAAAAAAACGCAATATCTGCGAAGCGCAATAAAGCAAAGCACATAAAACGATGTATGCCTCTATATGGGTCTGTTTGCTGATAGCTGCTAGTGAGGCTTACTAGGTTTTGAGATTTTAGTGAGGTGTTACTAGCAGGCATAAAAACATAGATCTTAATGTCATGCTTATATGTTTTGTAGCTTTAGTGAATATATTTTAAACAAAAAGGATGTATTTGTATTCAAAAGTCAATTGGAACAGTGATATAAATCCTGTGTAATACTGTATTGGTGCTGTGTCTTGTGGGAATAAAAGGTTAAAATTTTCCATCATATCATTATATCTGTAGGTATATTCCATTACCATTTCTCTTTATAGTGATATCAGAGGCCATTGTTTTATTCCGTACCCCCATTTTCTTCTTCCTTCTCATTTCTTCCCTCTTGTGCCAATCAAGGGTCATCATAATGTAACAGTCCAGTAACAGTTCTGTTGCTTGTAAGCATCACTTGATACCAAATTAGGAAAACCTAAAAAAAATAATATAAACAGTAATAAAATGGTTAGTTACTGAATATGTTCTGTAGAAATATTCTCCTAAACTTGTCTGCATTATGTAATAAGTTACACCACTTTCATGCTTTCATTTTATTTTTTTACATAATGTTCAAAGGTCTTTAGAATGAAAGAGAAAAATGTGGCAACAAATACATTTGTTACAGTTATGTTTTTTCTTCTGTCATGTTGGTAGGCTGGGTGATGCTGACTTATATGTGTCGCAGACAGTGAGCAAACCAACATTTGAACCGGAGACATATTGTCTTCAGTCTTCAACTTGTGGCCTTGATGTTATACATATTCCACGGAGGTGAGTTTCATGACTTAATAGCCTCAGCTTCCTCTAATACAAAATTCAAAATTCCGGCTTTTCTGCCAGCTATCGCACTAACGTCTTCACTCTTACTTTATCTTTAACAGAAGGACGAGCAGGCATTGCCTGGGGACCTTCTAACTATAAGATGCTCTTTTTCCACCCCTGAAATCAAAGTGTCTCTCACTTCTCCCCCCACCAATTTCCTCCCCCCCTCTCTCTCTCACACACACACACACACACACATGACTTGAATGCTCAAGAAAATATTTGGACCTAAGATGCATGAGTTTTATAATGGTTTTGAAAGAGTGCATATTACTTCGGTGTGTAAAGTAAATTGTGCATATGTAGGGAATGGTCAGTTGGAAAATACCAATACAGTATATGGCATAATAATAACCAGATTTAATATTAATGGGAGACAAAACATGTTCAGCGGTATATCAGAGATGGCTTCCCTAACCTTTTTTACCCAGGTTGAAATATATCTGGGGTAGGTAAGAATACATTAAATGTTGTGATAGGAATTCAAGGAGAAGTGTGGCATGATGGATGCAAACTGAAGGGTTGCAGAGGGAGATCTATAAAGGGATTGTGGAACATGCTAAACATGCACTTTACATTGGGGTTGGAAGATGAATTTAATATGTAAGAAATGGTTAAATTACTGTTACGAATTTATCATTAAGAAAATTATTCATTGTGAACAGTTTTCTTGTCTGTGATACAGGACGTTATTAGTTAAAATTGGGAGGAACATGGGAGAAGCATATGATAAATGAGAGATGATATCAACAGGAATGAGTGATGGTAAGAATGGAGTATATTTAATGTATTCAAGCTGTGTAAATGTTGATGACCTGATACATGAGAAGGGACCCATGTGACATAAATTAGGGGTTATGTGAGAGGGTCCTACTGTGTTAAATACATAAATACAACTTTAATTTAAACATTGTTGCTACTGCTACAGTTTCTCGCGGCCAATAGGAATTGGTCTATATGGTCACATTTCACATGAGGTCAGCTTATACTTGCTGGAAGTTTTCTACAGAGAAGGTGATGATGAAGCAGACAACTATGATCCGTACACTACAGAACTGAAACAGAATAAACAGCAGGAAGAAGATGCTGGCAAAGAGAAGGGATGGCAAACAAGTGAGCTATACAGTGCCAAGGAGAAATCCGCTTCATTAAATGTGAGTATTGCTTCATATATTCACAATAGTTTGAATTACATTTTTGTTTTTTACTTTCCTTAACATAAAAATTTGTGATGCTGATTAGTCTATAAATTGCATTCAGATAGTAAGATCTTAGTGCAGGCCTGCACATGTTTCCTATAAATTTAGGAGCCACCTCTGAAACCACAAGCTGGAATAATACAAAATGTGAAAAAAATGTAGGTGCTATGGTAACCTGGCACTTGTCATTTGTATAGGCCTGCCTTAGTATATTTTGCTTAGCACAGAAAATGTGTTTTTATCCATTCTTGCCATTTAGATGACAGAACAATCTGATAAAAGTGAAGCAATTTTTAGTCCCTATTTTTATATGTATTTCTGTATGTATTTCTTCCTTCAGTTGCTGTGTGCATCTTTGCACAATTGCACATGTGTAAATGCAAAAATGGTTATCTAATAAGTTTACTTGATGTTTAATGAGAAAATGTTGCTTTTCACTGCGCTTCCCTTGTGATATCCCTTTCCAGTTTAGTCCAAGCTGCTTATTTCCCTGGCATGTAAAATCATCAGATAAGTCCAGAGGTTAGAAGAAAGTGTCCATGTATCAGTTATTTCCAATTCCTTCAACACTTCTCTTAAGTCATCAATGTGGCAGATCACTGCTCTTGAGGGGTATCCATGTGGCATGTTGTTGGCAGCATCAGTAAATGCTATTTTATGTCTTGTATGTTTGCAGTATTGTAGCCTAGGTCATGTAAAGCTGAGAGTAGGTGATGGTTGTGTAAAATCAAGAAATTAAGTACAGCTGCCTCATAGAAGGGAAAATAACGATTCTAAAATAATTTGTGTCATACTATATATTTAAAAACTGATCACTTTGAAAATATGTCTACTTGTAAATGAATCTTTGTGTTTCATTTCTTATTTGAAAAATTCAATAAATCATCATCATCCTCTGTCAAGGTTTAGGTGGCTGCCTGTTCTGGCACCATCTCTTCCTAGGTCTTCCCAGATCTCTCCCTCCCTTTGGCGTATAATTTAATGCTTCTCTGGGAAAGCTTCAGACTAGAGATACACTGGTTAGAAAAATCTTAAATCAGTAAATATAGAGAAAAAAGTTGTAGATGTGTTCAGAAAACACCACATGTTACTGAAAATTCTTTGAAGACTTGATTTAATCGTTTTAAGGTTGTATTACTTTCATGCTGTTCAGGTGTATTTGTAATTTATAGATGAATTTAAAACCAGATATTACAAAAATGTGTGTATTAACTTCACTCTTTCTTTCTGTCCATCTGCCTGTCCTGACGTAACAACTCAAGGACCACAAAATAGATTTTTATAAAATTTGTTACAGGGTTTAATGAATTCTCCTTAAGCTACCAGCCATGTCAGGTGGTTCAATGGAGAAAACATTAAACCACCTGACATGGCTGGTAGCCCGAGAAGAATTAATTATACTTGGTTGCTGTGAAAGCTTCAGATCATACAACATTGTTATTGGGCTATTTTACAGAGTTTTATGTTAACATATTATTGATTGTGATAACATTTTCAGATTGTTGAACTGTGTTTAATTGGGAGGTTGTCAGAGGAGACAGCATAATTTTTTGTTTCCTTTGGTGTAATTTAGGTATGAGTGAGTCCTGATCACAGGGATCCATATCTGGTGAATAGGGCTGCTGTCTCACTTATGGAACACTTATTTTATGTTAAACTGACCGACCAGTTGGTTTTTCATGATTGAAGGGTATTTAGAATGTTCATCTGTCATGATAAATGTTTTATCCCTCTAAATGCGATATGCAAAAAACCAAAGCAGTATCAAGACAAGTTTATTGCAGCCATGTTTTTGCACAGTGTGATCTGAGATATGAATTCATTTGTCTCAGTGCTTTAAATTATACCTCATATTTTTTAACATATTTTCTGTGTGTTAACATGAATAAACAATGTTTGCACATTTGAGATAACGGTTGCCATTGGAGTAAAGATCCAAACTACCCTAATTGAACAAGTGAAGTTGCTTTGGACTTTTATACTGGAAATACCCACTTTGAATCTCATCAGGTTCATGTGCTATTTTGACTGACACTTCTGGCGTTTTACTTAGTCTCTCTATGTGAATATTTAGGTGTTATAAAGTAGACAATGACCACTACCATCTTAATTTATTTTCAATTTACCAGAGTGATTGTCTTCCCATCTTATTTGACATTATACAATCTCTTCACTTGAAACAGCACCTTGAGTAACCAACCATCAACTACCTTATAATGTTTTTCTTTTATGTTAAATATTTGCTGTTTCATAGTTATGAGAATTCCATCATATGAATGTAAATTGTTATCACCATTATACCACTGAACACCCTGTTACTTACCTTGGCGCTTTATAGTTTGGGAGCACTGTATTCTGAAGTTACAAATTTGAAATGTCTTTTGAATCGTGACGTAGATTGTATTATATTAAATAATGTAGTAAGAGTGACTAATATTTCTGGTATTATACAGTTGACAGTGATATTTTTGTACATCAGCATAGTAGATCCCTGTGTGTGAGTTTTTCAAAATATGTTTCATAAATTGGTGCACTGTAGTTTCTGTAGATGCACTGCCTCTTCATACACCATTCTACACTGAAATCTGTTTATAATTGAGCATTTTGTCAGTTGTCTTAGCCATCTTCTCAAGTTTCTTGTAGAGTTTTTTGCACACATGTCCTTCCATCACACTTGGCATCAATGAACTTTCCTGCATAAAATGCCATTTCTGTCACGACAGACAGAATAGCAGCTTCCTGACAGAAGTTAACATCACCATGTTTTGCCAATCACATGATATAACTCTAACTTTATGTTTCATTTCTGTACAATAAATACGGTTTCTGATCTTCTTAATTGGACGTTTTACTTGTGTCATTTTACTAACAAAAAGCATTAATTCAAATTCTGTAAGTGGATGTGTTCCTAAAGAACTGGAACATATAAAATACAGTTTTCTCAGGTGTCTATTTCATTTATGTGAGAAGTGAAATAAAGCAAAACATGGATTCTGTCTAAAATACCCATAATTAGTGTTGACACTATGCAAATGCTGATATCTTCAACAAGGACTTTGGGAAATTTATGAAAACTATCATTATTGGTAACATTTTCTTTCATCTCTAGCAACCAGAGAAAAGCTATACGCAAGGCAAGAGTTCAAAAAGGAAGCATAATACTCATCATCCATTGGACCAAATATGGAGGTAATATTTTTTGAAAAGGATAGATGTGTTTAATTTTTTCAGGAGTACATAAAATGGGCTTATGTACTTCACTGATACACATTTTATAAAATATACATCTACCACCACAGTGGTAATTGAGACCAGAAGTGGCAGCTTGTCAGGGGCAGAGGCTTCGTGTCCACCATGTTAGCTGTGTTAGCCTGGCTACCACTTTGTAAAATTAAAAAATAAACGGTCTTCTGTGTTACTTTCTTGGTTCAGTGGTACTCCATAGAGTGTAACAGCAGGTCTGATCAGATAAAATGCATCATTAGCCATACACATGCTTTGGGCAAGTTAATGGAGACCACCGTTGAGTATTAACATTTTTGCATGGAGCATATTGCGAAACTCTGAATGAGTGGACTTTCAGAATTGGCTAGTAGATTTAAAATGTGTTTTTTTATTATGACTCTAGTCATATTTTTTGAGTATTCTCTCTTTACCTAAATCATCAGTCCATGGGCAGGCAAACTCTTCATTAACAATGATGTATTAACAAAGTTCTTCGGTTTATTATTTTACACGTGTCTCTCAATTAATTTAAAACTTTGGTGTTGGCATGCAAGAGTGTATTCTGTATTGATATTGTCAAAACATTTAGATAATAACATGGTTTATCTTTACTATGTTGTGCTACATACTAATAAAATTCTTTTCATCTCTGTCTTTACTGTGGTCAGCACATGCAAACATACAAATATCATGCTGAAATGCTGAAAGCTGCACCATGCTGTATTCTGTCAGGTGACTTTCTTATATGCATGAAGAATGAATTACCTGACTCTTTAGCATTTTCTTCAATATCAAATGTGTTAAATCAAATCAGTGCATGATATGGACACAAAGATTCATTCTGTGGACCAGAAAAAGCTCATTAAAATCAGCAAGGAGTTTGAAAGAAATGCATGCATAGTCATCCTAATCTGTAGTATAAAAAATTAAAATTCCTGTTCATATTGACGGGAGACATATCTCGTGGGTGCATTCTGAATGTTGTATTGGTATAGAAGTGAAACCAATGGGTTCTGAAATCATTATGCAGTGTGAAAATAATTTGTGCACCTGCCATTACTCATCATAATGCAATCCCTCTGTTTTAATTTTATAACTATAAAATTTGTATGTGTCTGGATTTGATTACCAGTGATGTACATACAATTATATGATTTTACAGTGGACCAAAATTTTGTTAATTTAGACTTTAAAACAGCACTTCAGTTATGGAAATCAGTCAGTTACTCTGTGTGAAACAGGATTTGAATCCCATTGAAATCTGATTGTCTTTTGTTTTACCATTATCAAGAATATATGAATGTGAAAATTTAAAGGGATATTGAATGAGTAAAATTAGTCCAGTAATGCCTAAATTTTGATTGTTTGTTGAGAAAAGGGGTTTAAATCCTGGTAAAATGTAACATTTTCCTTTTTTGATTTATTTTTTGAGTTAGTGAAGTCGGTCCATTAGTTGGAAATGCTGATAGTTTATTTTAAAACAGGCCCCAAATTAATTTAAACAATAATTATTTGCTTTTGTTTTATAATATTTAACATACTACATATGTTAAGCTGTAAAGCAGCATTTGAATTATTGACATTCATCATGTATTTGATTTGTGAGTAATTGGGAACATTTATCTGATCAGGATTCACACTTTCTCGATGATGTTGAGTAATGTTATTGAAACTGATAGAAAGCCAAAACTTTTGAAGTTTTACTTCTGCAGACGATTGGCTTTGCAATGAGCTATAATCCATTGTGTGATTCACTACATACAAGTTTCATTGGACTGACAGTCTTTTGTGAACAAGGACTATTATTGCAGATTGCAGAACTTCCTTTAGTTGTATTTTGTTCGAGACAACATTCTCAGTGACTTCTAATTCTTTGCTGCATTGAAGCAATGATCTTTTTGCTCGCTTGTGAAATATTAATGTAGTCTGATAAGTGACCCACTGAAGCTGGTTTAAGTGTGACTAAAATAATGTTGAAATTGTTCCAACAAGCTGAAACAGATGGACGTATTGATTTTACAAACTTTTCCATGGTCATTTTTGTCAGCTATTGAATTTTGTGCGGTTGAATTTGAAAAATGACCAAGTTCATGGCAGTCAGTGTATAAGATGCTTATGTGTATCAGTGTGTGAACATATTCATGTGTATTGATGAGTATATCTGGAATTTTTATGATATTTGCTTGGACATCATATGTTCTTTGTGTAAAAATTAAAAGTCTAAAATTCCTTACATTTTGAAGACTGGCTTCATCTCCAGGTAAGAGGGTACCTACTCTGTGGGTCCTGTCAGATAAAGTTAGTCTTTGTAATAGGTATAAAAGCAGTCAAATGAAGGAAGACTTACAGAGATAGCAGTTGCTTCCTTCTGGGAGCCCTGAAGCAAATCTGTCACAGTTTCTTGTGAGCTAGAGAAGTTCCTAGATACTGGTAACCAGTTTGACCTGCCAGAAATTGTGGCTGAATAGTGAATACTGTGAAGCAGAAATGGTATTACAAACTTTTACTAACATTGAGGCTTAAACCTATGTATGTTGCACATACAAGCAGTCATTTCTGCTACTTTACCTGAACTGAAATATTCTGAAATCTCATGTTATATGTTACTATAACATTGTGAAATCTATTTATGCACAGTAATATAATGGGTTTTTTAATGTCTACATCTTTATCTAATGTGGATGTAAGCAGTTGAGGATATTTATATTTGAATTTTATTTTATTTTACCTTTTTATTTATTTTTTGTCAGGTTGATGAGGAGTCTTTCATTTGGACGTTGATGTGGTCTTTCTTCGACGTTTTGGTGGACGTGGTGTTCTTGTGAAAAGATATATGCTACTACTTTATATATTAGAACTGGACATATTTTCAGTGTGTTGCTATTAATGGTACTTCAGCCAAATTGAGTTACATGAATTCTTTACTATATATTAATAGTTACGTGTGGTAACTTTAGAAGATACATATTGTTTGCAAATCTGATGTTGTTAATAAACTGTTTGATTATTTAGCATTTGTATAAAAGAAACGTTTAAAATAATTCTGTCATTATGTTGGAATATGAGAATCAAGTATTTCTGGACATTCTTCATGAAGATGGGCTTCTAGTTGCTGCTAAGTAAGTATTTTTAATAATATCTTAGTCTTTCTGAATTACAGTATAAATTTGTTAATGTTTATGGAAGTCTCTTTGAACGTTTGGTTATATAATCACCTTCACATAATTCAGTGTGCTACATGTTAGTTGTTCATACCACCTTGTCGATGATTTTGTGTCTGTTTGTAGCCTGTCCATATCATTGTGAGACTTGAGGTTTTGATGATAGTGAAGATGCTGATATTTGTCTTCTGGGTTGTAATGCCATGTGTACTGTAGCTGAAGATGGAGGTAGTATGCTCCTCTGAAACACCAGCATCTACCTACTAGTCCATATGGCATTATGACACAGAAGATCAATAATGTAATTTTCTTATCAATGTTCTTGATACTTCCATTATCACAGACATTAATATTGATCATATATTTTAGCAATGCTTTGTTTTCATTGAAGTATACAAATTACAGCCTTTACATTCTCAGCATTACTGTACAATTAAAGGTACATGTTTGAACATTATAACACCATATAACTGATTAACTCCTTAAGGCCAAAGCTTATCTGACTGCTATTAAAAATCCAGGTCTTATCTTAGAGAAAATGAGATGTCTGTGAGATTTGAAATTATCGTGGGGGTGAAGATGTTTATGTTGGTCCACATGATGCTATTAACCAGAGGACGAATGTCGACAGCACCTCTGCATTACAAATGCCATTTGTTAATGATTTTGATGAAATAATCACTGTTTACTGTGAGAATCATATGAAACCTGTGAATTCAGCCTGTGATCGAAATGCAGAATCACAGATTGTTAGAGCAGGTGGTACATGTGTACCACTTGTATAAAAGGGTTAAGAATTGTTAACAGCTAATTTTGTCTATGTGAATCCACAAATAAATTGTAAATACTTTTGACATTTTAACTTATGTAATTATGCAGCTTTAGTGTTTGATTATTGGTTATACTCAGAAATATAGAACACCTTAAAACTGAGATGAAAAACTTAAATAGTTGATGAAATTTGGAGCTTTTCATATGATAGGTGCTTGGCAGTTGGATGTGTGTAAAGGATTATTAACACAGTCTAGGTAGACTGCTAATCAAAGAGGCTTTGTTGAACCTTGGGTTCTACTGCCATAGGATTAGCTTCAGACAGTTATTCTTGCCTAATCACAATTGGAATTGTCTTCTTTAACACATTGAATACATGCATGCAAATACACCTGTCCACACAAACACGAACACATGTATACATATACATGCTGACAGTCATGTTCTGCCAGGTACTAACTGGGGTGATAGGAATAATGCACCAAAAAATAAAGATTGAAATTTGTCATATAAATTAACATACTGGATGTTAACACACATTCATACCAGGAATTGATAGTGCTTTGCATCAGCACTCAGTGTCGTCCACCTCAAAGTTCTTTTTTTAGCTGATTACTTTCTTCTATCCATTCTAGAGCTTGCTATGTTATGTCTTACATGTGGGTGAGACAGGTGATGTAGGATTTGAGGTTTTCATGGCACGTGAGTCTGAAGATGGCTGTCTTCTGGGTTGTTGTACTGTGTAATCTGGTAGAAGCTTGCCAACATTTCAGAGGTTCTTGCTGCCTCCATCATCTGATGATGGAGGCAGCAAGGACGTCTTTAATGTCGGTAAACTACCGGACTACGTGGTACAACAACCAAGAAAACAGCCGTCTTGAGATAGGTGGTAAACTACCGGACTACGTGGTACAACAATCAAGAAGACAGCCGTCTTGAGATAGGTGATGTTCAGGTTTTGGTTGGACTATAGTATTTCTGCATGAAACTGACAAAAACTTTAATTGAACTGTACACTTAACATATTTTTATGGTGTCTTCATTGGATTTATTTATGTTAGAACATTTTAAAATGTATCATCTCTACAGTGGATTTTCTATTTAATATTCAATTTTTCTTTTACAGGACCATCAATCACATTGTTAATTTCCTCTATGTAAGGTTTTCTGCTGTTTAATGTTCAAATCTGTCATTTTAAAGGGAAAGTAATAGGGATTTCCTTGCATTTACTTTGTGTGTGAGATGTTACAAATCTTAGGAAGAAATAAATTCAGAAATATCTTTTTAAATGTATAATGTTTAGACACGTTAATAAAATATATTTGTTAATCTGGTGTGCCCAGCTGTTGTAGGTAGTGTTGAATCCATTTATAATCCCCTATTGTTGCATTTCGGAGTATAGAACAATATATACTGGATTTCAGTGAGGCAGCATTGTTCTTCCTAGAGTATCAATATTTTATTTTGACTTGCAGGGGTCTAGGAATTGAGACAGTCTTCCTTAATCTTCTGAAGGTGTATTGTGACCCAGGTAACCTGGTTATAGTTGTGGGAACCACAAGTAAGGAGGAGGAGTTCTATGTGGCACAACTAGAAGCAGGGGGGGTGAAGCCATTGCCAAAAATAATCACAACGGAATATTGTGCATCTGACAGGTAGAACAGTTTTTCTTAATTTTGTTGCTTTGAACTTGTTACAAAGAGAACACAGAGTAAAGCATAATAAAATTAAAATGCAAAAACTTTTCAACCCCTGAAGCTATAGTCCATAATTGCTTATGTGAAAAATTTTAGTTAATTTTATTTATAGTCTTCAATGTATAGCTGATAAAAGTAAAATGTAGCATCATGTCTGAAGGACTGATAAGTTATCGATACAAACAAAATTCACAGTCATATAATGTATACACACAAAGAAAATTATATAATTGCTGTTGTTTTAAAGTTTCAAGGTTGAGTTTTTATGGTATATTGATGAATCTGTTGCAGAGAGCATGTGTACTTGAAAGGTGGTGTGTTGTTTGTGTCATCCCGCATTCTGGTGGTGGACCTCCTGAAGGACAGAGTTCCTATCTCACATGTTACTGGTTTTCTTGTATCCCGTGCGCACACAATACTGGAATCATGCCAAGAAGCATTTGCTATTCGTCTTTATCGTCAAAAGAATAAGGTATGGAGGATTTCTGTTTAATAGACTTGTGAAGATGTGAACTGTATTAAAATTACTCAGTCTATAATAGTTTTCTGTGAACATGGTGATATACTTTTGTGTTTCAACAAAACAGGAAATTTGTTGACCACATGTATAAATATAAATTGTTCAAGGAATACTGCATCTTATGGAAGTAATTATGAAGTGCATACAAAAATAAAAATTGTGAAATGCATCTGTATTCAAATTATACCACTTTCTTTTCCAAAAATTGGAAGGAAAACAGCCTGTTCTTGAAAACAAATAAATTAGGTATATTGTAATCAACCTGTCATAATGGACAAAGTAATTGCTAAAAATCAGTGAGATACTTACATGAAGTATACAAAAAGTTGCCTGATGGAAATATCCAAAATAACTTTGAGAATTAGTGAGAGGTATTTTTCTCCAATTGGGGTGATTCAGTTCCTCTGACAGTATGTGCACATATACTCCACAAATTACAGTATTGCTTTTTTTTTTTACAAGAGATGTAGCACTAAAACATCTCAAAATGTAATTTTCTTGACTCTGTTCACTTCTACCATGAATATGGAAGTTGTATTACTTCAACAATGTCACGATGAATCTACAAATTTGTACATGCTATAGATAGTCTTGTTCCAGTTTCTTGTGAAACGTTAAACAAAATCAGACAGTCTAAACAATTTAAAATCTAAAATTATCTAATTATTTTAATGGTCATGCTAGTGGGACTTAGATAAAAAGTGCACAGAGCATTTTCCTTTTCCTTTGCAGACTGGGTTTGTGAAGGCATTTTCAACCTCACCTCAAGCATTCACAGCTGGTTTCTCCCAGGTGGAGCACATTATGAAGACTCTGTTTGTTCGCAACTTGTACCTTTGGCCACGCTTCCATGCCACAGTCAGTGCCAGCTTGGATAAGTGCAAGGTGACTTATGTCCTTGCTTAACCTATTAAAGCCTAGTGGGAACTCTGTGTACCACCTCCTTTGACAATCAGTAATTTTGTGTTTTGCCCACAAATGTATTTGTCGCTTTCATGTGATTTTCAGAGTGAATATGGATTATTTCTTTAAACAGCATTAATTGACTGATTTTTATAAAGGTTATGAGTTGTTTTCTTTGCAGTGCAGACTGAATATTAAATGTTACTTAGTTAAATGTTTGTAGGATTTGGGGTTTTCTTGGTGGTGAGTTAGAAGATGGCTGTCTCCTGGGTGGTTGTGCTGTGTGGTCTGGTAGAAGTTTACTGATGTTTTAGAGGTCCTTGCTGCCTCCATCATTGCCCTGATGATTGAGGGAGCAAGGATATCTGAAACGTTGGTAAATTTCTACCAGATCACATGGTGCAACACCCCAGAAGACAGCCATCTTCTTTTTACTTACGTTAGTTAGACGAGCTTAAACTTCAAAGGGTTAAATAACCATTCTGCTTTTTGGCACTTATGTGTTAAGAGTTACATGCGTATGAAACTGATTTGTACTTTTCTTATAGCCACAAGTTATAGAGCTACATCTCCCATTGACACCAGCTATGTTAGAGATCCAGACAGCAATGCTGGATCTGATGAACTTCACTGTGAAGGAACTGAAACATATCAACCAAACAGTGAGTGATATCAGTGTTATTGAATTTTGGTGTCACATAAAACTGTCATATTAAGCAAATTTACGTGTTACTTGAAGCTACTCTGCTTTGTTTGCAATTAGCTTAGTTTCTTGTTTTATAAGTGCAGATGGACTTATGCTATGGTAATATCTCAGATCCCTGTGTACATATCTCTCTCTCCCCCCCCCCCCCCCCCCCAGTAAATGTTGAACCAATTAACAGATTTTCATAAAACGTAGTATACGAACACCATGACTCATGCCATTATGCTACTAGAGGATACTCCATCTTTGTAGTTCTAATTTCCTACCATTAATGATATCAATATTGGAGCCATATAAAATTGTTAAGTAGGAGTATCACTACCACCACAATGTAGGGTGCTGATAATTTGTCTCTTTGAAAAAGCATCGTTTGTCACGGTAGTTCGTATGCTGTGAAACAAAAACATTTTGGGGATAGATCATAAAAATAGGTACAGACTATATGTGAAATACTACTTACATGTTAAGAATTACGCATGGAAATTTTAATTTATAACCTGTACTGATGGAAATTATGCACAGTAATGGATGACTAAGTAGTGTAATTATTACTGTATACTTCTGCAAGCCTCACCATATGCATGTACTTACTACAGCCTTAAAATATAAAATAGGGCCAGCATGTGATATTTATGATATAATATATGATTTTGCTATTAAGTGAGGCAGCTGCCTTTGATATGACTAATTCTATGTTAATTTTGTTGTTACAGCTGGATACAGATGAGTTAACAGTAGAAAATGCTGTCTCTAAGTCATTCCACAAAATCTTACAGATGCAACTGGACCCAATCTGGCATCAGCTGAGTATGAAGACTAAGCAGCTGGTTGCAGACCTCAAAACTCTGCGTCTTGTACTCTCGTAATTACTTCATCTGCCTTTTCTTAGTTACTTAGTGAACTTCAGAAATACATTTTGGTTCTCATGTAGACTGATTATCTAAGTGAGATTTCATGTTTTCGTGGCAGCGATGATCTTGTTCTGGGTTTGGCATTGCGTAGACTCATTGGTAGATGCCAATGTTTTGGAGAAATGTACTGAGAAGAATTTAAATTCCTCTGAAGATGGAGACAGTATGTTTGCCCAAAACATTGTAATCTTTTGACAAGTGTACATGGTCATCATCATGTTCTAAGTGGTTGTCAGAATTTACTTTGATTATTGCTGTTGTTTAGTATATTCCTGCATAGTTTTGAAGGATTATATTTAAAAATAACCTAATATGCACAAAGAATCAGTAGTTCCTCAGCTTTATGTAATTACAGAAAATGGTTGTTAATTTGGAATTTACACACTGAAAAATGATAACATTCAAATGTGTGTGCCTACATTCTTACCATCTAACAGATTTATTTATAAAACAGTGCTCACATAGTATAATACAGTTTATGATTATTGTTCTTGTTGCTGCTGCTGCTATTGTTGTTGTTAACCTAACCTAACCTATACTTGTTGTTGCATTAACATAATTGTATGTTCTGAGGAATGACTTTGGAACAAAACAAAGTATTGCCAGTACTGTCAGTGATGTTAGGATTTTTTTAACTATTGTGGTGTTGTGCGCTACATATTCATTCCTCATGGTGCCACTGTGAAGAAGGCAATATACATTCAGATATTGTGCTGGCTGCAAGATGTATTTCAGCAAACGCAATGTAAACAGTGAGTAATGAAAGTTTGGAAGTTGTTGACAGTGAGCCTGCACACCGCTTGTCTGTCATGCAAGAAGAGCTTGCTATACACAGTACTGTTATGGTTCATCTACCTTACTTGCCTGATTCACCACCATGCAGTTTCTTTCTTTTCCCTTAAATGAAGCAACTGTTTATGTGGCTGTTGCTTCAACAGCAGACAAGAGATTATTGCTGCAATTAAGATGCTCTGCATGGTGTCCAGCTAGAGAAATTTCAGAACTGCTTCCAGTAATTGTACCAGTGGTGGAAAAAGTGTGTTGTAGCTGATGGGTTGTACTTTAAGAGGGCTGTGTGTAGATCAAATCCCAGAATTTTTTCACCTTCCTATGTGTGGAGTTTTGATGAGAAACATACGACCTGTAAAATATCAGTTAGTTTGTTATGTTCTAAAGAAATTATCCCAGAAATCTTCTATAAGTTTGGCATTAAAGAATTACACCATGAAAGTATTTAAAGAATATAACTGTTTTGTTTCATAACAAATCAAGAATCTAAACTGACTTGGGTTTCATATTTTTTGCAGATACCTCACTAAATATGATTGTGTGACATTCTATACATTAGTGAATTCATTGCGAAGTACTGAGTATGCAATGAAGAGCTCAGGTTGGTTACTGCTGGACGCTGCAGAGACTTTATTTGTTGTCTCCAAGCAGAGAGTTCTTGGGACACAGAGAAAGAAGGAAGAGGACAGTTCATCAGGTATGTGAATGTATTGTACTCCATCGTGCAGTTAAGTATCATCTGATCATACATTTACACCTTACCGTTTTTATCCCAGTATCTGAACATAACTTTCATCATGTACTTTTAAGGCTAATCGGATTCATTGTAGTGGTTAAGTGCATGGTTGATAAAGTGATTTTTTAAGTCATGGAAAAATTACCAGAGACAAACAACATAATTTGAAATTGTTAATTAATCTTAAAAATAAATAATACTTTTAGTCATGTAACAATGTATAAATGTGGTTATTTCATTCTCTTTCTGAATAATTTTACCAGTAAATTGGATAATTGGTTTGAACACTTAACTAGGATAGAGATCATGCTTTATTTCTGTGCTATTATGTTTAAATAAAAATGTTATACAGAGGTGCAGCCAGAAGTTAACCCCAAATGGGAGGTGCTGTCTGAGATCTTGAAAGAAGTAGATGGGCTGTCAAAGCAAGCAGCAGGAAAGGATCCGTCATATAACAATAAGGTGCTTGTTCTTGTTGAAGACTCCAGGACCTGCAACCAGCTCATGCAGGTACATTAATGTATCCAAACCCCGGTGTGATTTTTATGTTACAAACTGTATCTTTGTCTCTGAATTCTTGGCTGTTTATAAACTTAAAAGAAAACTAATTTCCAATTAGAAGAGAATTAGTATAACTCACATAGAGACATACCGATAGATGCTAATAAGGAGATTCATCGAGAAGTAAATACAAAGAAAATTAAATGTGTGTTCTTGTCTCATCACCAATTTGTGGGACAAAATCTTGATATAAACATAAGTAATAAATATTAAAAAATTAGTAATTTCAGATATTTCGGAATGCCAGCAATAAATAAAAATAATATTAAACAAGAAACTAATTGCTTAAATTGATTAGATTCAGAGGAATACTTAATCATTATTTCAAAATATTTTATATTTCCATCTCCTGTTTGAAAATGTAATGATTAAGGGGTGGAAGGCTATAACTTTATGTATTTTTAATATGGATTTTAAAGTTGTCTAATCACTGTGAGGGAAAATGGAAATGTTATGTGGAGGAGAAGTGACACGAGGCTGGAGAGAACTACATAATGAGGAATTTAATAATTTGAACTCTCACAAAATATTGGGGTGATGAAATCACTGAGAAGAAATAGTTGGGGCATGTAGCATTCATGGGAGATGAGAAGTGTGTATATATGATTTTGGTTATAAAAGCATTTGGAAGACCTCACATGAATGGAAGAATTTATTGAAGTAGATCTTAAGTACTATGTGGATGTGTCTGAATTGGATTTTTTTGGGGGCAAGTAAGACCAGTGGCAGGCTATTGTGAACATGGTATTGACTTCCCAGTCTGTTAGCTACTATTGAATAATGAATGGACCCTTGCTGCAAGGTCAGCAGCTGTGTTTGTTTGTTTGTTGTCTGTTAGGGTTCTTACACTGGTAAAAATGTTGATTGTGGTCTTTTGGTTATGATATTGAGCAGTCTTGTAGGTGGTTTCCAGTTGCATACATCTTCAGGATTGAAGTCCTGTTGCATTTTGCATAGACCTGTAGAGGTTAACTGTCTGAGATTTGAGTTTCTCATAGTGGTGAATATATTGAATGTTGTTTTCTGAATTCTGACACTATGTGGTCATGTAGGTGGTTATCATTATCTCTCTGAAATGTTTGGTAAAAACCTATAAAAGTGCATGACATCACAAACCAGAATACCACAATCAGTGTTTTTTTTTATTGTCTATTATAGTATCTCACAGTTGGAGCTCATGACATGTTGCTTCGCCTCTACGAGAAAGCTTTTCGCTGCTCTCTGCAACAAAGTGCTCCTCAGTCATCAAAATCGCTCAGTAAATCTGATGAAATTGTGACACCGGAAGATGAATTGAAAAATGAACCAGAGAATGATGAAGATAGCAAAGACAGTTATGCTCTTTCTCAGAGACCAAAACCAGACTGTGAGGAAGAAGACAAACCAGAAGCCCAATATGAAGAGTATAATCAGGTATTTGTTCTACAATAATTTAAACAGCAAGTCCAGATTCTGATATTCAGTTATCATTGTGTATTCACTTTTGCTTCTTATTCACGCATGATGGAATGTGATATAAAAACAGCACTTAACACTGTATTTGAGAATTCCATTATTTCATGTCTGTTACATTCAGGTTGAAAATGAGGGTGGTGATAAAGAAGAGCCAGCTGATACATTTAAGCCTCCAGTTGTGATCCTGCAGACTTTCAAAAAATATGGTGATCCTCTTGCATTACCCAGGACTTTGCAAACTATTAAGCCCAGATTTGTCATTATGTATGATGCAGACATGGCTGCTGTGAGACGCCTTGAGGTGAGAATGTTATGTCAAGTTTATCAGGCTTTAAGATAACATTAAATTAGAGAACAGGTATTAATGTTATTGTAAGTTTTCTAATTATTTCACTCATTTATTTTATAATATTATGGAACTTGAATCTGCGTTACTGCATAGAGAAGCCTGTCCGAACCAGATCACTATAATCTACAACACCACAAATTATTACTTATTTTTTATTTATTTTTACTACTAAGGCAGTTACTGTTGTTGTCATTGCCACACCATCTCATTATCATAATCACATCCCATTTATTTGTGTTTTAAAGGACCCGTATCTTCAAGATTTTCCCATCAGAATAATGTGTCTGTTCACTGCGATCCTATCACAATGATGATATGCTAATATAATTTATAATTATTCACATGGTGTACTTTTCCCTATTCCTTATTCATTCACTTTAAGTCCATGTATTCACTATATTGTGTAGTTTTAAATGAATTCCAGTTTTTGTTTGTCTTTAATATCTAGAGACCAGATATAATATATATATCTGCTTTCCATATTTTACCCTTTAATTTTGTTGGCAACAGAGAGGATGGTTTGCAAAATTACAAGAAATTTCTTAGTTCATTTTATTGAGCATTGAGCATTTGCAGTCCCAAAGTATAAACGGTAGGAATGTGTGCCGTGCTGCATATTTATCCAAGATACACAAGTTTTATGTGTCTGGTCAAAATTATAAAATTCAAGAGCATAAGTTAGAAATATTCATGTGTAATTTGTTTATGAAAGTAACATATTTTGATAATGCAGCTAATGAGTAGAAATATAAACTTATTTTAACCCCTAGTATCAGTATTTCAGATATTTCTGTAAAATGCATGTTTTAATGTTATAATTACTATTAGAAATGAAGTCTTTTGTTTGAAAAGCCAAACTTTGGAAGAAAATGTGAAAATCAGAAACCTTCGTTTGAAATGTTTTGGGGTGTGAGTCTGTTTATGTTCCACAGCTGTTTCAATAATGTTTTCGTTTCACATTTTATAACAGGTGTATAAAAGCAGTCACCCAGAAATTCAGCTTCGTGTCTATTTCATGATGTTCGGTGGTTCAGTGGAGGAACAGGCGTTTCTTACGTCTTTACGGCGTGAGAAAGAGGCATTTGATTTCCTCATCAAGGAGAAAGCGGTAGGAATTGATGGTGCACTTCTGTGTTCTATGTTGCTGTGTTTGCATTTTGCAATTGTAACCAGATAATAATAATGGGCAGGGTTTGTTTTCAAGAAAGTGGAACAAATTTGTGGGCTTAATTTCCAGAGGGTTGAGAAGGAATAATAGTTTCTTCTTTTGTGGCTTTTGTATTTAGTATCTTCGTTGTGAAGCATTACAAGATATTGACAGACCGTACTGTTTTCTTGTATGGCTCTTCACTGTGTCCTTTCATATTTGCACTTGTTTACATGTATTAGAACCTCCATTTATTGAGCTTCATGGAACCTTCATTTCTTAAGTTTATTGTGTGGGAATTACTGAATTATAGCATGTATAAATGTATTACAGTGTTCAACACAAATTTTTCTTTCTTGCAGCGAAGTTTATTGGTAGAGGTTTTACTGCTGACAATACAGTATCAGTTTTGAGAATTTATTTGTTTTTGTTTTAAAATAAGCTTTATTAAATAAGTACTAGAAATAAATCATGGAACTGATATCTTTCTTGTAATTACATATTGAAAATCTTGTTGGTTAATGCAGTTCATTGATTACTTATGGCTGTTTACATAAATTATAAATGAAAATACATGTAGCCGCTGTCATCTCCGCTATTCTCACTGATATTATGAGACGAGAAATTACAAAAAGTACATTTATTTATAAGTAGACCCTATGAAGGGTTAAATTTTTTGGCATTCGAAGATTGTTTCAGTTATAATTATTCACAACAACAAGTTCCTTTGAGAAGATGTATATATATTATGTTGTCAGTAGCTTTCCTAGCATGTTAGGCACATAAATGAAAGAACAAAGCTACAGGCAGCCAACTTTGGTCAGTTACTGATGCCAGGGTATTTTGTTCCTTTTTTTCTGAAAGGAACTCACGTTGGTTAAGGAGTGTTACATCTAATTTTAGCATGAATTATCTTTGATATCTGTGTAACTGCCAATAGTCGATGGTGATGCCTGAAGATCAGGATGGAAAGTCTGGTGAATGCTTGGAATTGTCCCGAGACATGTCCAGACCTAATCTCACTGTGGCACCGACAAGCTCTCGTAAAGGTGGCACCACTGACCAGAATGCCAGAAAGCCTTCGACAGTTATTGTAGACATGCGAGAGTTCAGAAGTGAATTACCAGCACTGATTCATAAAAGGGGCATAGAAATTGAACCTGTGACTTTGCAGGTTAGTGGCAGTAAAACTCTTACACATTGACATGAAGGAATTCAGAAACATGTTTATAAAACTCATATACATGCAAGAAATAAAGACTGTTATTGTACATGTTATCATCTTAAATACAGGAAATAGTTCATTGTATTAATTTAACACTGTCAGATAAACAATTTTAACGCTACAGAAATGTTACCATATAAAGTTGGCACAGGTGTACCCAAACCTCAGAATAAGGTTGGATTCCTTGCACAGTTATATCCCATTCAGAATCTGTAAATAAAAAGACAGGATGTGAATTTATATGTTTTATGTTACCATTCAATTTATAATATATAATTGTTGTAGGTTGGTGACTACATTTTAACACCTGAACTGTGTGTGGAGAGGAAAAGTGTGAGTGATCTGATTGGCTCTCTAAACTCTGGCCGACTGTACAATCAAGCCCTTGCAATGACAAGGCACTACAGTAAACCAATGCTTCTTATTGAATTTGACCAGAACAAGCCTTTTGCATTACAGGTACAACGTCTTCAGTTACTTAGTCTTACTCTAAGAACTGTGATACAAGTGGTTGGTGGATTTAACAAAACAGTTATATCTACTAGATATTATGCTATAAAATACACATTTATCATTATGTTAGTCAATATGGTAGCCTTTCAAGGACTACACTGTTCAGTAATACAGAGACAACTGTCGAATGTGTATCAGGGTCCTTTCCCAGGGGTAAAGTGTGGCTGGTACATTTTATGAACTACTCATCCTTATCTAGAGCCCCCCAGCACCTACATGGAATATAGTAGGACATTTTTACTTTCTTGTTACTTTTTTAATTTATCTTGAATTTCAAAATTTAGCTACTGTCTTGCATTTTGAAAGGGGCTCTGTGCAGTTACATCTGTAATGCAATTCTGTGGTATGTATCTTAAGGACTGTGGTAAGAAGGGAGCCTTAATGTTATAAAATATTATGTTTCTGTACGCTGTTTTTTGCAGGGAACTTACTATGTGAGCAATAATGTAACATCCAATGATGTTGCAGCAAAGCTCCAACTCTTGACACTGAACTTCCCAAAATTGAAGCTTGTCTGGTCACCAAGTCCCTATGCAACAGCTCAGCTGTTTGAAGAACTCAAGGTAATGCAAGGTTATGAAACATACTATGTGAGTAAGATTTGAGGTTTTGATAGGGATGTGAATAAAGATGGTGGTCTTGTGGGTTGTTGTGCCTTATAGTGAATAGCCTGTTGTCTTGGCCTGATTCTCTTCAGGGCTGTATATAAACCATCCCATTCCTAACCGTCCTTACTTCAGCCCTAAGACTGAGACAGTATGTTCCTATGATACACTGGTATGCTGCTGAAAGACTGTGCATACAACAACCCAGAAGACTGCCATGTTTATAATAAGTACCATATCTAGATTTTTTTGTATTTAAGAATCTGGAAAATTAAGGGCCATCTTATAATTGTGAACAACGTGAAATAACTGTATATTATTTGTAAAGCGCTCTTTCAGGTGGTTTGCAACAGTATGGTGTACCAATACCATTTTTTTTAAACTTGATAATAAAACAAGTTATAAATGTGGTACTAAAATGAGAAGATAATGAGGGGAGATACTTTCAGTTTAAGTTTGGGTTTACTTTTTTGTGGAAGAAATTAAAAATGTGTAACATCCAATGTACAGGTTTTCTTGTGATGAAAAAGTTCATCAATGGGACCTACATTATGGAACAGAGTCCTTGTTGAGAAGTTTACAGTACACTCAGTCAAAAAATTCCTTGTATTTTATGAAGCCCAAAAGTTTATTGATGTGTTCTCAAGGGTGTGCTCCAATCCTGCAGTACAAATTTGAGAATGGAGAAAAATATGTAGAACACAGACTTATGCTGTTGCATGAGAATATTTTATTGTTGCATAAAATGTATAGCTGTTTTCATTATATGAAGGGTTTTTTTCCCCACCTACCTTTTAACTCCATTTATTATATTTCCTTTGAGCCGGTATGTGTTATGTACAAATAATAATAAATAAATCATCCCGAATTAATTGTCCAGAGCTTATTTTGAATTATTTACTAGCACGATTCACTGTACGCATATACACAAGATTATTTTGACACTATATAGTGTGAGCAGTTGCCATTGTCTTTAAATAAATCACAAATAAATAAACATTAGATTATTGTGAAGATTGGAATCAAACACTTGCAGCATGGACGGGAAGAACCAGACGCAGAAAAAGCAGTGGCTGTGGGAATGGAAATGAGTTTAGGACAACAGGACTCAGACATGCTGGAGAAGTGGAACAGCGCTATACACGATTTTATGACCAAGTTACCAGGAGTGACGACAAAGAATCAGCGCTCATTGCTGCTCAAAGGCCAGTCCCTCGACCACCTGCTTTCTCTTTCCAAGGTAAGGAATGTAATTTACAGCAGTCTTTGATATGCAGACAATACAAATGATCTAAGCAGTTTCAGATACTTAATGAAAACTGAAAGGCATGCAGAAATGAAACTTACACCAATGCACACAAATAATTTTATGTAACTATTTCCAAAAACCCTATTGAACAGGGTCAGAGATTTTATGGAATGCAACTTAAGCACTCAAAATGCTTACAGCAGCAGTAGTAATCAGACTAAAATTTTGAGCTGCACACATACAGCAGTCCATACTTAAGAATATACTTATAAACATGTGTGGCTACATGCAGAGCATCAGAGAAAATAAATCTTGTTGCATTGCAGTACTTGTGAATGAATGTTGCTGATATTTAAATTATGTTGTAAATCGTCATATGCACTTGAGAGTACAAGAAATCTTTCTGTACCATCCATCTTTGGTTGGCTAATCTCTGTGTTTCCCTCTACTGTATAATGGGAGGCATGTTTTGGTGTTCCTGTATCATATATTCTCTGCACACATTTTTATCACTTCCTTCTGGGACATTTTGTATACATTTCTGTTGTAGTGCTAATAAGTAATTCATGTTTGTGGTTTAGGATGCCAGAATATTCTACTGCAATATTTTTAGTCTTTTTCATGTTCTGGTCTAACACAAATGCAAATATAGGGATATACAGGAATTTCTGTGCAAAAACTTGTGAATGTTTAACTGCAATAAAGTTTCGTTACAGAAAAATGATTTTGATTCTGTTAAGAATTTATATCTGTGTGGCTGTATTTAATGACTTTGTTTTGTACAGGATGAATTGGTGGAGATGGTGAACAACAGTAGTGAAGCACAAAACTTGTTTGATGGACTTCACAAAACATATCATCATATAGAAGAACTTGACGTAGGTTACAAAGGCCCTGGAAGAGGGCGAGGTAAAAGTCATGGTCCGTTCAAGAGACGAAAAGTGTACTCCTTCCCAGGACATCTCTGAATGTTTATACATGTCATGAGGTGAAAGAATGTAAATTTGTTTGGCATTTGATAATTTCCTACAATTAACAGCAAGAATTATATCTGGTGTGGTTCAGATATAAGGGCTGTGGAGCTGAGTTCATAAAGATTCTTGACTTTGAATTGGACACCTGATGTCCAGAAGAATAGGGGTGTTAGAATAATGCTTGTCATTGTGTCTGGAGTAGTACTAATATTTGTCTTACCTACTTTCTCACATTAACTGGAGACAGCTTCTGAAGAGGTAATTTGGAGATGTAAGTTAACTTACCTTTCTTACTGCTCAGAATGCACTAGGTACAGGGGGAAAGTCTGCCCATTTCCCAAATGTGTGGTTTGCAGTATCTGGGGTTACTATATAAAATAGTGTGAATAAAATCATAAAAGATTTGAGGCTGTCATGTCAGGAAGGATTTCCAGGGTGGTCTTCTGGGTTGTCACACTGTGTGTGTGTTGGTGGGGAGGGGATGCTTGGCTGTAGTGATGGAATTTTTGTACCCACCTACAAGTTCACACACAATCACAACCCAAATGATTATAATGGACATAAGTAAAATGACTTTTCATAGGGCGTATCAACAATATTTATGATAAACTGTATGTAATTTAAGTATAGCTGTTTAGTGAAATTACACATATTTACTTATTCAGTCATTTGATACCTGTATCCAAAATGTTTAAATAATGCCTTGCATAATGCTGTAAATGTTTATAAATTGTACGATGCATAAAATGAACCGACTGGGGTGCTTGGAAGGGGCAAAGTATTTTTCTTCTAGCCTCTGCATCGAGATTGAATCTGGGAGACACCTAGCCTTCTATCCAGTGGGTACCAGGAATCCTTTCCTTGGGACTGGCCAGAGCATGATGCTGACCACTAACCTCCTTCTAGTCTCAACATCAAGAATGAGTAGGAGCTATGCCTCCTCTCCTCATGAAAGCCTCTACCATGGGTAGCAGGATAGCTTTACTTTCACTTTACAATGTATTTAATCCTACATGTAATTCCGTGTGTAGTGCATTGTTTTCATATCTGTTCTCCTCTGCCTCCATCACTGGGTGATGGAGACAACAAGCACTTCTGAAACATCAGTAAACCTCTATGAGGCTACACAGCACAGCAACCCAGAAGACAGCAATCTTCATATGAGAACCAGAAATTTCACCAACCAGTCCTGCAAAGTAATGCATGTGAACCTTTTTAGAATCTGCATCAATTGCAAACATCAGTACTGTTAGAGAAAAATGGGATGAGGGAGAGAATGCAGAAGATGAGAGTGGAGGGGAAGGACGTAATGATTATGTTAGTCATGTTTTATTGCTGCAGCTGCAGTCTGTTCAGTCACTGACATAATTGACTATATATTTGAGTGGTATTGGAGGTGATCTCTTTATCGACTAAACTTCTGAAGCATAAGTTTGGGATACAGATGGCAGGATTGTGATGCTGCCACGGAGTAGAT
>NW_019060005.1:52389-67487 GCF_000696155.1 Zootermopsis nevadensis | reverse complement strand
AAATCATAAAAACTGTTTATTTATATTTATATATATATATATATATATATATATATATATATATATATTATGTATAAATTTTAATTTTAACATAAATCTAATTTTTGTCTTTTATTTTTTCCAGATATCTACATTTTGAAACATTGGCAAATGATTTGTTAGTGATTTTATCCAGATTTTAGTTGTATGTTATGCCCATGTATTTAGTTATTCCATGTTCACATCTATTCCTCTTGAGTTGTGAATTTGACAAACTTAGCCAGTGTGGTATAATAACTGCACCTTGCAGTTTGTGCTTCACCTGAGCATTCCTTCTTTACAGTCTGGTTCTAAATTGTCTTTCTAGTTAATATCAAGGTTCAGTTTGAGCCTTCTTTGCTTTCTCTGTTAATAAGACTTTATTAATATCATTGAATGATGTTGAAGAAATTATTAGGTTTTATTGTAAGGTACTAACTCACTGTTTGTAAGGGGAGATGAGGAAAGCTACAAAAATCCAGAGGATAATGAATCTAAAAGAATATTATATACTTATTACCAACAAGTTTCTTTGCAACATATATAAATCGAATAAAATATCCTTGCACTATTTAATTTATTTTGTTGTGTTGTAGCATGCTCGGATTTAAATTTAGCTTTATTGTTATGAATTCACAATATTTACTTATGTGTTTGTATTTGTGATTGAGAGACGTACCGTCTTTGAGTTTGAAGTAAACTGTATTCTCAGGGTTATAAATTTCCTCAGTAAATGCTGCATGTGCTTCATACCAGGGAATGACCTGATCAAGAGGCACAGTAAAGTGTGTGTCTCGCTGCTGCTGGCTGTAGTCAATACGTAAAAATTCTCCATTGGAGTCGGTGCTGTAACATGCAAGTACTATTAACTTCATGTTAACTCTGGCGAATTAATATACCTGAAGAGGATGGATATTTTAAGTTGGCAAGGAATGGCAGCTGAAACATAAAACATAAGTTATAATAAACAAATTACAGGATCATTTACTAATGGTGCCCCTTTTTAACTTCAAAACGCAATGTTTGCACTTGCATTGTAACTTTTATTATCATTTTTAAATTTATACCTTCTGTCACTATAAGAGATAAAAACTATTGTTAATTATCAGGATATCTTTAATGTGAAACAACATGAAGTAGTATATGAACCACTGGAATCAAAAGTGCTGATAATTGGTGAAATTTTGTACTTGAGTTTGTCATCTGCATGTAAGTTGAAGATGGCTGTCTTCTGGGTTGTGGTGCCATGTAGTGTGGTAGAAGTTTACCGACGTTTCAAAGGTCCTTGCTGCCTCCATCATCAGGGTGATGAGTAAGCCACACAAGTGGAAACAGTTACAGTTATAGGACACTGACAGTCGAAGAACTATAACTAACCATTTCTACTCGCACGGCTTACTCATCATGTTACTGATGATGGAGGCAGCAAGGACCTCAGAAATGTCTGTAAACTTTTACCAGACTGCATGGCACAAAAACGCAGAAGACAGCCATCTTCAGATTCACTGCTGTGAAAACCTCAAATCCTGCATTGCTGACTGTTGTTGCAGTTTTCTTTCTTTATCTCTGATCTTTAGCATTTTGCTAAAAATATTCTGTAAAATAAATAAGGATTAATATGTGTCAGTTTTTAAAGTTCGGCAATTTAGGAAAGCCATGAGGACATGGGCAGGCAATGCTGTTTTCTTACCACTTTGTTAAGAAAGGCTGTTAATGGCTCTTTATTTTCTGTCTGTTTTAACAAAATAATTTTTGAAAACAGGTGTGTTCATTCTGTTACAACGAAAGGAACCATGTGTACTGGTAGTTATATAAAGTGATGCATACAAACAAAAACTGTTTACACTTTGAAAAGACAACTTTTCCTGTGAACTTCAACGTTTCATGGGTAATACCCACACAATGTTGAAGTTCACAAACACAGATAGACCAACAATGGAAACCTCAATTTAGGGCAGTGGACGTTTTATTACTAGACGATGGATAATATCCAAGTAAATTTTTATTCAATTGACTCTTCACCATCGTCAAGAAGTTTTAGATTTAAAATGATAAGTAGCTCAATTTAGAAAATACACCAACTCCTGTGCAATTAACGTCCAGTATGTTACTGCATAAAGTATGTTTTATAAAGTGCGACCTTTTATGCTTTATAACAAACCACCGTCTTAAGAATTGTATGATTTAATATGAATTAATTTGTTTGCCACTGATGATGACCTCTTAAGGTCGAAACACATTTGGCACTAAGTGTCTTTTCAAAGTGTAAACAGTTTTTGTCTGTATGCATGATTTTATATAACTACCAGTATGCAAGATCTAGTAAAATGTTTGTCTAGCCGGTAAAGGTACTTACAGTATGACAGGTGACCTATACAGGCTGTGGAATGTGTATCCACCCTCCTGCCCTATATCATACCAGTCAACTGGAGTTTCTGTGAGCACTCTGTAAACTTCAGGCTTCTCCTCCTTCAGCTTTTTAGTTATGTGCAGGGCATCTGTAACTTGGTTGTCACCACCAATAGCTTCTGTCTGCACGAGGCAGTGCAGCATGTTGATCTGTGAACATTACACGTGTTTCATAGATTTTTATTGATGCTGTCACCTCAAAGTTACTTCCTTCATCCTTGCCATAGAGGTTAAATCACTTAAATTTTCTGACAAATTATATATCAGTTTTTCACTATAAATTTCTACTGAGAGCCAGTCCACTCTAGTCCTGAAGTGTTAAATTAATGTACTGTTATGGTTTAAATGTTAACTGTATATGCCACTCGTCTGTTTCCACGGTGTTTTGTCTCAGTTACTGTCACATAAAATTTGATTTATGGAACCAGTTACATTTCCCTTTATAACAAACGTATCAAATGTGATTATTCTGGTGTCACTTTATTTGGAAATGCAAATCTTCACCTGTATTGGGTTTGAAGATTATGAAACATCCCTTTTGCTTCCAAAATGTCTGAAGTTTGAAAGTATGTATCCTAAACTGATTACATCAGTAAAACTGTGCTTAGCCTCACATTCAATGCAGAAAGCAATTTGATTTCCTCTTACAATATTCTCTCTTTTCATATCAGTTTGCCAAATTGTTCTAATATCGATTATGAAGGGTTCTGACGATGGTGTAATACAGTCTGGATTATAACAGTGTTTCAAGGACTGGTAGTGAAGGCGGCACCTACTCTGTTGGGGTCTGTTAGAATGAGCTAACCCAGTCATATGTCTTGTTATAATTCTTATTGTTAATCTTATTATTATCTCCCATGGTATAACCTGATCTCAGGTGCTGACCTAGGTTGTTCAGTGATTGGGAATAGCATATTTTCATGTATGCTACAGAGTGGGTGCCCCCTTCACTACACCTGAAGATGAGGACATTCAGTCCTCGAAACGTGTGTTTCATGTCAAACGATGGACACGATCTAAAAACCCAACAATGAAGATTATTCTGATATCATCCTCTCATATCCTGTCCTTTTATTTTTACATTTAGAAAATATAGATGTCCCATGCTTTTAATCTCTCAAGAATGTGTTTGTGGTACAGCTTTGTTATTACTTACACCTGGCTTGTGGTGATAATATGGCATGTCAGTGTGCATTTGAAGGTTTCCTGGTGTGTAGGCCAGGTTGTTGGTGTCTGGCTGATGCTTCACCATGTACTCCTCTCTGTGAATAGCGTAACACAAATACTAACTAGGGCTGTTGACCAATTAATATTTGTATCTGTTATATTTTGGTTTGTGTTCGTGTAATTATTCATTGGTAAGTTCCAAAGTGGGTTCCTTGGAAAATACTCTCTTACATTTGCTGTACTGTAATGCTGCAGAAAAGAATTATACCAAGAAAATTGGGCAGTCGGTGTATTCCCTATGCCTGGTGCTGAGGTACTTAGGGGTTCAACTTCTGAAATATGATGGTTAGAAGAAAGGATCACATACCATGCTAGAAGCATGCATTTTTTATATTCTTGTTATTCACTTGCTTAAATAAGTTGCTCACCCATAATGAGTTCGTTTGATGAAGCCGACTTTGTTAGCAATTTTTCTCAGTTGATCTTCCTGTGGTGGTGCATTGTCAATAACAGCAATTCCGTATGTTGCAACACTTTCCAGCAAGTCTAGTAAAGTTGTTTCACTGAAATATATAGTAGTGTCATATAAGCTTTCTATAAAATCTTTTTCTCACTTGTACCAATTAGTGAAAGAATTTTTGTAGAGAACTTCAGAAACAATAGCTAACTGATTTTAAATTGTATTTTAATATACTATTCCATAATTTTCTCAGGGACTGAAGGGAAACCATGAAAACCCTCAAGATATCCAGCTCGCCAGCAAAGGTTCGGTGAACCTCATGAACACAAGCCAGGCTTGCTTCTGCTGACTTAACATGCTCAGTCACTGAAAGAAGGGCTCATCCTAATAGAATAAATATCTTCATACTCGTTACCATGAGAACGTGAAATCTCATTTATCCTTTTGTCATATTTCATGTTATGGCTGTCTTCAGGGATGTTGTGGGAGGTAACTTGGCATATCTTGAGATGAGCTAACCCAACCCAATCTGACCTAATCTACCCAATCCCAATGTAACTTGACCTAACCTAACCCAACTTAACCAAATGTAATGACAAATTTAAAAATTTATACTCCTCCCCCAGTATTGTCAGGGTGATTAAGTTGAGTAGAATGAGATGGGCAGGGCATGTAGCACGCGTGGATGGGACAAGAGGTGTGCACCAGGTATTTGTTGGGAAGCCTGAGGGGAAGAGACCGCTGGGGAGATGACATAGATGTCAGGCGGTATCTATGGGAGATAGGAGTTGAAGGAGACTGGATTTTGTTGGCCCAGGACAGGGTCCAGTGGAGGGCTTTGGTTAAGCCGGTGATGAACCTTCGGGTTCGGTAAGCCATATAGTTAGTTAGTTAGTTAATGCAGCTCTGCCTAAACACTTTCTTTACATGTTGTGACCTTCAATTTGATTGACGTGATTTTGAACTGTTTTTTTTATGAATTTCTTTGACCTTGGTATGACCTTGACATAACCTTGGACTTAACCATGCCTGCTTTTCGGCATAAATTAAAATCTTGAAATGACTTTGAAATTTCAGATGTCTTAAGCACGGCGTTGGACTGACTTTGGCATGACCTTGGAATTAACTTGAGCTATCAATGATCAGACATTCACACGAACTTTGCCTCTTCCAGGCCTACTGTTTGGCAAGAATTCACATGTCCTTATAATGACCTTGAAATAACCTTGAACTTTAAACAAGATACTACAGTCTTGGACAATGGTTTGACTATGGACTCACCTGTTGAGAACATCGTGGAAGTTATACTTATTGAGGATTTTGTTGAAGTTAGCAGTGTCCCAGGAAATCCTCATCATAGGATAGTGCTGCTTCAACCAGTCTTTCCGCACATTTTCTGCAAAACTTCGTTCCAGAAGCCAGTTAAAGTCATAGTCACTCTCATGATCATCACTCCACACCAGTTTCAGTTGGTTATCTTCTGCCTACATATAAACATAGATGATAATTTAGAACTATATTTATTCTTACATATAAATGTAATATGAATAAATTTTTCTTGACTTCTTTATGGAGTACCAGTGACTAGATGATTTGTGCAGTGTTTAGTTTCTACTTCATGTGTGTAAGAGTACCAGATATCTTTTTAACAAGGAAACATAAAGAGTTAAATAGTTTACATTGGGATGGGAGTTGTCATTCAGGGCTGTAACATCATGGAAAGATACAGAACCCAGTCATGGTAAGAGAATTTAAAAGTTTCTGATGATGGTGTGAGACAATGTGTATAATAATTCTGTTAGACTTGACAATTGTCTAAGTGTTTTTTATTAAAAACCATTATGTTTCAGAAGTTGGTTCTACTTCCATCTTCTTTGACCTTGCTGCACTGTTGAAACTAGCTTAACCTAGGGGTGCAAAAGAGCAGAATTTTGTCCTTCCACTAGGTATCTCAAGACTGAATTAGAACCAACTTCCAAAATGTTGTTTAATTAAAGAACATTTAGACGATGGGTGACGTCAACAGAACAATCACACACATCCAGTCATATTAGCCATCTACTGGATGAATTTTCAGTTTCACTGGACAAATTCTGAAGGACTGTACCTTACAATATAAGATGACTGCATGTTATTAATTATTTTCATTTACTTATATATATTTGTTTCTCTACCTTTTATTGCCATACATTTAGCCTTTATAATAGAAATAGTCATGCCATTAGTTAAACTAACTTCATGTAGGTTACGTGCTGCTCTTGGGTACCTTATAGAAGATCCTGCTGTAAATAATATTTTTTTTAGTTATAAAGTACTCCCTAGTTTCAATAAACTGAGAAAATGAAGTGCTTCCCTCATTAACTGCATTTACATAAATTATACAAAAATTTTCTATTTAAATTTGTGTAGCTTCTGAGGTTGTTCTTTCTAAAGGCTCAACTTGATTCTCCTATATGCTGGTTGACTCCACAAATGAATTGCTGGGTGACATGAATTACTTATTATTTGCATTCAAGACAACGATATTTGAGTAAAATTTCCTATTTATTCTTCTTTTGTTTAATAACAGTGATTCCATTTGCCTAGATTAGATAGTGTTGAATGAAAAGATGACTAGATAAATTGATTGTAAAGTATGTAGATTTAAGCAATCATGTCCAAGTTTTTGCCTGCAGATACTTAGGAAGACCACAACAAACACGCCAGAATAATGGTCTCTGGCTCAAGATTTGAACCCAGCACCTCCAAAATAGACAGCAGTAATGTTAACTATTTGACTGCTATGTTTGATAAATATTTTTTATGTAAATATGTAATGTTGCTGGATAAATGCACAAACTATGAATATATTCATAATGCCAGTTAAAGCCACTGGAACATTTTATTCTGTTAATGACAGATACTGCCATCCATTTCCACACCTAAATATGTATATACTGATCCTGATCTGCAGGTCACTTTATGTGAAATGGATATGAGTAACTTATCTGTATTTTGACCCTGAATTAGCTCTCTTGGAATGCACAACAACTTACTTACCATAATATGGGTTGGCTTAATGTTGACATCAAAGTACTTCCAGTCCAATGTTCGTGATTGCATGACCGTATTGAAGCATTTGGGACATTGACAGTTGTCTCGCAGCCACAGACTGGGATACTGATGCTGTTCTCCAGTGGATGTTCCAATAGTGATCATGCTGCCATCAACGTCTCGTATAGCGTTTACCAGCACTGGCTGTTGTTAAATTAAGTTGTCAATTTAATCAGAGTTTTGTTATATATCCTAGTATCCTATCTGCCTAAACTGACCTGTCTGAAATTCTGTGCTTAAAACTTTGAAGTAGTGTTTCAAAATCATTCATATTTAATATAGCAAAATTTGACACCAGTCTCTGATATTTTATGATAGAGAAGTCTACTAATATATAATGACTCTACAGTAAAACTAGTTACATACTGTAATTTAGTATATGAAGCTACATAAAACTTTTATTTGATTTTTGGCAAAAATTACCCTGATAAAGGATACAGCAAGCACCTCTGAAACATCAGTAAATTTCTAGCAGACTACACATTGCAACAACCCAGAAGACAGTCATCTTCATACTTGCTACTATGAGAACTTGAAATCTTGTTTATGTGTGGTTTCTTGGTTCAGATAGACTGAGGTCAAAGTAACCTCTTCCCTTAAATAAGATGAATGTTCTGTTATATATATGTATACCTTTTCCTCTTCCTTGGGTTTAGCAACTGGACCTTGGTGCTTAACTTCAGAGCTATGAACAGTTCTGAAAACTGAAGTTGGATAGGAGGTGGATGAGAAACGAAGTTGTCTGCATGCTTTAAGGCTCTGAATCTTACTTCCAAATTTGGCAGTAGCAAGAACCAGGGTACGTAGGTTCAGCATGATTGCTCTGAGAACATATTACAGTTACAATGAATGCTTACTAATAATATGGCTGTTATAATATATAATAAGTACTTAATTTGTCAAAGGAAATTATTAGAAGTTCTATATAGAATAGTGAGTCTAATAAGAACTTTTAGAAAAACGCTACTTTCATAATCTTGACGTGTATAAAATCATATGTTTAATTATAATGTGACAAAACTCCAGTTTCACAGTACTTTTAATAAAAGTTTAGATATACTTGTTCTGGTTATTTTTGTCACAAATTAAGCTTTAATTATAATGAAAGATTATTGATAATATGATTGTATGAGTATCATTGACAAATTCCATGGATCATACTTCTTGAGAAGCTGATAGTTCATCATCCCATAAAGAAATTCCTTTACCTGACCTGATTGCCATGTTTAGAAGAATCTTTCACTGGACACTTCCATGAGCTAAGTGAATCAATCCATACTATATTTCTTTAATAACAGTTTTAATATTATCCTTTCATGTACTCATGTACACCTGAATCTTCATGTCTTGTAGCTAAAATTTCATTTTTCACCACACCCATGCATACTTTTAATTTTACAAAATTTACTCTGCTGATCAAGGCGTAAGGTGGGAGGAGACTAGTTTTACTGTTATGTAGACTATGGTAATCAACAAGAACATTTAGGACACTGTTAAAGTAGTGCAGAAATGTAGTTTTGACATACTAACACATCAAAACTGTCTGATCATTGTTTATGATAAATGTACACAAATGCACTTGATAAGTCATGTTCTTTGACCTTGTATTATAAAAGATATAAATACTTTTTAGAGCAAAGTTCTTACTTGAATGTGTTGGAGTTATTCCAAAAGAAGGTTTTCACTTTTGGTGTTCTCATCAATGTAACAGTGAATCTCTCATGTTTAAAAATATATTAGGTGGCTTAAGTAGGGATTGTTGTGTTGAATTTTTAACACATTATGAAAGCTTTAGTTTCCATCATAAATACTGGCCTCAGTTATTAACATTATCACCTTTATTGTAATTTCATGGTATGAGAATATTGTCTCCAAATAATGTGATATACTTTTGGTCCTACTAATGAATAACTTCAGATGACATCAAAACCAAGCATAACAGGTTTGTGGCAAGCACCAACTAATCAACCTAACTAGTTAAAAGTCTGTGACATTATGGCATCTGCTTTTTGTTATGATTTTCCATGTTTGTATTAGTCTCAAAATTGGCCCTTCCCTAGAGATTTCTCTGCCACAGTTTTGCATTCAACACATATATAGCTTTTTCAATATGCCAGAAACCCTTCTGTCTCAGCCTTATAAGTTTACTATTCATAATTATAATTTACTCAAATGATATAACCTCAGTACGTGGTGTGGTTTAACTTAACAACTAGAAATTATGAACCTTCATCTCAAAACTAAATATGCCATGCAACTAAATTGTTGTATCAAAATAGTCCAAACATACCCACTCAGACTTTTTTCTTATATCTCAAGCTGGAAGCAGACGTGTGTTCGTAGTAACGATGTTACGTTTGTGATGGTCACTCTTGTAATGATGTGATTTTATAACAGAATACAATCATGGAGGCATTGCTCAACATAACATGCGTGACATTTCTGAAAAGCTCACACATTGGAGGGTCCGGTACATTATCTCATACAATTTATTGTCAGAACAAAGGTCAGTGAAACATATCACTGAAAAAAAAAGTGGCACAAGAAACACATATATGACAAAAATGTTTACAGCCCAAGTATAACATTGACATTCAATTTAAAATGACAGAAGATTCACCATAATAGAAATATACTGTGAAGGAAACATTAGAATTAAAGAAAGGTGTGTGTTATATTTTATGCTTCAAGTCTCCTGCCATTTGGTCATCTTTTAAATTTGTTTCTGTGAGATTTATGGAGAGATTGACTGAAATTAAATTATAAACTTGGAAATAGCAGAATAGGGGAAGAAGTAGTCATCTATAAGTATACTAATTTGCATCTCAGTGATTCAGTATGATTAGACACTTGTGCATTTTAAAACAAACTTTCAGAACAGACATTTTTACTTCAGTGCTGCCTGTTATGCAAAACCTAAATAATGCTTGTATCTGTAAACATATTGTGATAGTACACTGCCAAGTCTGTGTTCCATATATGTGCATGCCTGTCTTGAAAAAGAAAATCTGAATTTAAGGTTAAGTCTTGTATGATCATAGATTTCTGAAAATGTGCAGTTTTTGTTCAGATAATCTGAATGGACAAGAAGACAGTGCACACTGCATACATAATTATGCATAATAATAAACTAATAACCTAAGTCTACAAGTGTGAATATGAAATTTTTCACAGAAGTGTATTGAATCAGAATCAGCACTGTTAAATGTGGGATTATGACATTTTCTACAGAAATATATTGATAAAAAATGTACAATATTATTAGGTCCACCATAAATAAATAAAACCCAAAAAAGATTTATTGTGGCAAGGGACAAGATTTAAACACTTACAGGTTTTGGGAATTAAAATAAAACAATATTACAATTAATTTAACATGTTTTTTGTGCGGATGTGAAAAGTTATTTGTCATGTGAAGGGAAGAAAGAGTATTTGAGAACAAAATCAGCTTCTCAAGAAGGACTCTACTCCATGTAGTTAGAGATTTTGGGAATTAACCTCTTTATTACAGTATCCAAACTGACTCTTTGATCTACTCAGCCTCACTTCTTTAATGGGCAAGTGTTTTTCTTGTTTATAAAAGTAGTTATAGCATTATGATAATGCATGAATCTTTACTAAAACTTTCCATACAGGTGTTTAGGAGATGATGCTGTGATGCAAATCAAAAAGACTTTGGTGAGATTTGAGGTTTTCACAGCATTTTTAATGGTGGAAAAACAAAGAACATCATCATTAGTAAGACTCAGACCAATGTTTCAAAGGTCCAGTAAAGACCTTTGAAACATTAGTAAACTTCTACCAGATGACTTGGCACTACAACCCAAAAGACAGCCGTCTTCAGGGAAGGAGTCGCACATTACCTGTGGTTCAAATTCTAATGTTATATGAAACAATATTATTGTTTAACAGTAATCAGTATAAGAACTTGTATTTCAGATGTCATGATGACATTATGAACAAATGAATGCATATATAGGCCACTTGTGGAGGAAAATTATGGCAGTACTTAAATACCGCTTTGTTGCCTTATTTACTGTCATAAACACATCCTAATATTACAGGGTGCAATGTTAATTAATGCTACATATAAGTTTACTTATGCCCCTTATGCACTGCAATAGTGTGATGAAGACAAAGTCAAAACGACTGTGGTCTGATGGTCATATAAATTCAATCATTGGCCAGCAGGCTCTGGTGATGTTGAGCTGTTCTGTCCAACACTGGGTAGATACAGATTATTATTATTTAGTGTTCTGTCTGAGGACAGGTCCATATGAACAGGATCTTTCCATCCTTTTCTCGGACTGGGACCTGTTCATATACGTTCTTGGCAGATGATCCAGAAGTGGTTTGCCATTGCCTTCTTCTGTGTGTGAATGGAGTAATTGTTGGGATGCCACGGAGGAAAACTCCGTGTTGCCTAGACCACGGCCTTGCCCAACACAAGTTATAAATTCGGGCACCGCCGGGAATCGAACCCAAGACCCCAGGATTACAAGGCCAGCGTTCTAACCGCTAGACCACCGTGGCGGTCAGATACAGATTGCAAACTTCTTTATTTTTACATGTTTATTTTCCTATTTTTGGGCAAGGGTTAATAAAAATAACTGAAATGTGAAACAGCGCAATAACCCAGAAGACGGAAACCTTCGTCATCTGTTTACTCGGCATTGTTGTGTTACATTACTGCCGTCAACAATCCGCTTTCGTAACAAGATGGATGACATTACTTTACTTTACATTAAATTACATTACAGAGACGTAAATATAATTTAAATACAGAGACGTATTTACGTCAAATTCTCCGGAACCGTGGTTCCACTGTAACTTTTGTTCTGGGCGCTTAGTCCAGATGTGAAAAAAGTAATGAATTTTCCATGCAAGCCCTCTGAACCGATAAAGTAGGCTGTGCATGCGCCAATGAATGTTGGCGCAGTCTCGAGTCGATGACGTTAATATCGTGTCAGCTGAAGAGGAAGGGGTTGTTAGTAGCTGTTTGGTTTGTTGTATTCTGGACAAGGGAAATTAAATGGATTTCTTGTAGCGAAATAGTATAAATACTTTTTCGTGCTATAGAGTAATCTCCCGTTTGTACTAACCGTTGGCTGGTGCTCCCAATTACAATGGATAGACGGAAATTGTCGTAAGTGAAAAGTTCATGTTACTATGTAGGGCAACCGGGGCTTATTTTCTGCTGAAATTTTGATCGTCATTATCACAGAAAGTGTATTTATGTTGTATAATAAATATTCATTATCCGTATATGCTATATGGAACTATGTTTGAATATGTAGTTTCAAATAAACGCAATGCATCTTGAACCACTTACGTATGGTATCCAAATGTTAAAATATTGGTTTTTTTTTACCAAAAGTTCAAGAATATATCCGTTTCAGGTCCAGTATATACGGCATGCGCGATCAACTGGTAGGACATTCCCTCATAGACAGATTGTATTAGAGAGTAGTAAGAGGCCACTGAGCCAGTTAAGGGATTAAAACTAACCTCACACATGTTACAGAAAGCCAACACTGTTGTCTTGTTTGTATGTGATGGAGGCAGGAACCGTCTCTCAAACACTAGTAAACTTATACCTGACTACATGATGCAGAAACCTAGAAGAACCAGAAATTTCACAAGAGGCTGAAAGTCTAACCATGGCAACAGTAATAATAAAATGCATAATACACACACAAACATAAACATTGTCCCATAAGTTAGAAAATCCCTTGACACCATTATTGTGGCAATAATTGTAATAATTTATGCATATAATACGAACAGCTATAAACATAATCTTATTAGGATTTGAGGTTCTCATGGCAGCATGTATGAAGATGGCATAATTTTGGATTGTAGCACAGTATTGTCTGGTAGTTTACTGACATTTTAAAGGTGCTTGCTACCTCCATTATTAGGGTAATGATGATGGAGGCAGCAGATACCTCCAAAATGTTAGTGTCTGCCAGACTGCATGGCACTACAGCCAGAAGGCAACCATTTATATTATCTTATTACTCTATATATATCTTAATAAAGATTATGCTGGAATGGATCAACATGTGGCCTAATACTTTGCTTGATAATGACTCATCAGTAATGAGCAGAATAAAGAATTGATTGTACCTGATCTCATGCAGAAAATATGATCTTAAATTCTCTCTGTATCTAGTATGACAATATTTTACCACCTGCCCTCATATGTAGCATATTCAGTGGTTTTTCTCTTCAACATCCTGGAACTGAATGTTGCAGCTTTGTGTTTGGGAGGCTGTGGCTTCAAATCTTAGCCTGGAGACTGCTATCCTGACTAAAGTTTTTTGTCATGGATAATCCTCTTCAGTCCCTCTGGGCAAGTGCCAGAATAGAACCTTAAATTAGGCCAGTGACTGCTTCCTTTCATACATGCCCAGTTTATTAATCATCTTATAATTTGACACTGTATAGTCCAAGCTATTGGCAGAATAATTAAATATGCCATACATAAATAAATTACCAAGGTTAATTACAGCAGTTCTGTACCCATAAAATCATACTATTTTATTTAGTAGGATCATACATGTCATTATAATGTTTATATCTGTTGAGGATGATGTCATATAGTCTTGTAAAAATTGGCCAGTATTTCAGAGGTGCTTATTGCCACTGTCATCAGGGCAGTGATGATACTGATGATGGAGGCAGTAAGCAGTCAGTTTCTAAAAAACAATTGGTGCTGAACTGTGATTTTGGCCAAAGGTAATAAGAAATTGACTGCTGCAAGTTACATAATTTTTATCAGTTCTTAAAAGTAGCACTTTCCTTAGGATAGAAAGTAAGATTAAAATGAAAGGTAATTATTTAGATAATTTCAGGAGATTTTAAGAAGGAAGGTTAAGGTGGTTATTTTATGGATTGTCTAATGAAAACATGCCCTGTACCAGAAATGTTTTGTTGGTTTAGTTTTACGTCTTGTCAGTATGCTCAACACATCTGGAGATGAGAGGTGGAAATAGTTGTGACTTTTTTAATATTAGAATGACTGGAAAATTGTGTAACTTTTTTAGCACATCTGGTGACACACTGTATCAGATCTTGGATCTTCCCAAAACTGCTACTGCAGATGATGTGAAAAAGACGTACCGGAAATTGGCTCTGAAATATCATCCCGATAAAAATCCAAACAATCCTGAAGCTGCAGAGAAGGTGAGTTCAGTCTCATTTTCAATCTGGATTTTTATTTTAAGTGTATTTGAATTGAAAATATGGTGTTAAAGCATCAGCTGTAATTTGCTTATAATTTCCATGAAATTTATGGATGGAATCTTTCTTTTCTTTCTGGGAAATTTCCAATTTATTTTGGGGGTTCAAAAATGGATGAGATATGTAGCATGAATGAGAGAGGTAAAAATGCATCCAAAATGTTCATTGGGAAACCTTAAAGGAAGATACTTTTTGTAAGACCCAGGCATAGGTGGGAAGATAACATTTAAATGGATCTTAAAGAAATAGAATGGGAAAGTGTGGACTGCATTCATCTGGCTCAGGATAGGGATGGGCCATTGGCTGGATTTTGTGAATGTGGTAATAAACAGTCTTATACTGGAGTAACTGAGTGGAACAAAGCTCTCTTCAGAAGCTAATAATATTCCTCAGTTAGTCAAGACATTCCCATCTTGTACAGGGCAATTCAAAAGTCATGTAACCCATATTAAAATATTTTTTATGGCTATAATTTAATTATATTAACAAACATGCATAACGCTATGACTATACAAGAGCCTGCGCAGGTCTTGTCATGTAACCTGTTTGCACAGTCCATCAATTGTCTTTCAACAGTTGAAGTGCAAGGATGTCTTTTTCACAAGTACAGTGAGTGTTCATTTTAGCTGGTATGAGTTTAGGGATGCATTTCTTAATTCTCCTGTAGTGAACAAATTTACATCCACTGAACCATTCTGTGACACAG
>NW_019060005.1:4339-21030 GCF_000696155.1 Zootermopsis nevadensis | reverse complement strand
CTCCCTCTCCCACCCTCGCCCACGTGCTACCATTGGTCCACTCCCATACCTGCTCCCATTGGCTCGGGGCAGGCTACACCTTTCACGTCCCTGCCTATAAAATCCAACTCCTCACACCCTATTGGCATATTCATCGCCCTGATGACGGAGGCAGTATGACCTCTGAAACGTTGGTTAACATCGACCAGACTACACAGCGCAATAACCCAGAAGACAGAAATCTTCATATTCACCGCTGTGAGAACCTCAAGTCTTACAATGATAACCCAGTTTAACGAACACTCTGGGGCCTTCTTTCTTCTGAATTTACCATTCATAAACATTGTAATTAAGTGGAATCCTGGATGGTAAGTGATAACTGCCTAATAAGAGTGTTTATGCCATCCCAGATAAATCTAGCTTCTGCTGTGTTTTTGCAGTACATTTGTAAATTATTATTTTCTCTTTAAGTAAATAGTGTGGATGTATGCATAACCTGTTTATAAGGGCCGTTTCACACTGTTGACCGGTCGCCGGCGACCCAGTCGCTGAACGACCAAACGAGGAGACCAGCAGGGTGACCAGTGCAGACAGAGGCCTCAGCCTCAGTAAAAAAAAATACTTTGGAAGCAGTATGGACGTCGACGAGATCACTATAATGATAAAAATTCGTTTCACTAGAAACAGGAAAAAGAGGAGTAGAAAACACTCTTCCCACTGACTTTTTTCATCTCCCTCTTTGCATAATCGGGACTTGCAAGGTCCCAAATGGCTCTTCGTGACTCTACGGTCGAAATAAATCTTTCAGTATCAAAACTCATGATATACTGATCACTTGAGTGACATGAACACGATGGGAGAAAACAAGAAACAATGGATGTGTCACCTCTCTGAGCTCTGGTCGCTGACTGAGTCGCCCGCAATGTGAACACGTGATTGCCATCTATGTATCTCTTGTTCGTTGGTCTCCCGTGCGTCGCTCACTGCTTGTTGGTCGACGGCGGCCATTGGTCGTTCAGCGACTAAGTGTTGAAATAAGGTCAGATTTTATAATTAAAATCATGGTATGCTGGAGTGTCACTGGATAGGGAATATTTTATTTGTGTTGTATTCCATTTTAAAAGTTATCAACATTCCTGATTTAAACTTCTGCTGTGACTTTGAACACTGTTCACTACCTAATGTCTGCTTAGTCAAAAAATGTTTATAAGAAATAATTTTGCAAATTTGTGATTTACACTTCCAGAGTTCACCAAAGTACAAAACATAACCCTGTAAAAATATATATTTTCTTTTGTTCCAAACATTTTAATACAACATTTTATTCTTTTGTGGAAGATATTTTAACTTCAAAAATGCATAGGAAATTGTGACATACTTGTGCTGGACAGTCATTTAATTGCAGTGGGATTTCAGTATGAAAGGATAAAGGTAGATCATCATATCTGTAGCTATGACAGTTGTTACATCAGTTTACAAATCTGGGAGATGAGGCATGTGCTAAAATTACTGATTATAGATTCAGTTCAGGTATAATTACTGATTTACTCTCAATTTCAGCATACTAGTTAAGTCTGCTGGTTAATCACATAATTACCGCATATTCCTTCGTGAAGAAATTTTTGTTTACTGTTTTCCAAGACGCCTTGAAGAGCTTGTTTTTTATTTTTTAAAGCAGATAATCTAAATAATAACGTGGAATATCACAGTATCAGATACCAATACGGAGAAACTTCCAGCAAACAATGTTGAAATGAAAGCATGCATTTCTGAAATATACTATCCCACAGTGATACAAATAACAGTAAGTCTTACGAACCAATCTTGGTAGTCATTGTGTATTGAAAGCCTTTGATTATAGAAATATTAAAATATTTTTGTTCCTGGTTCATTTTAAATGTGTTTCTTTCATTCATAATACAGGTATCAAAACAGTAAGTGGAATGTATTAATAATACATGTATTAGAACATCAGTTTGTAATAAGAATATTGTAATATTTGTGAAGTGTTAAGATTTAAAAAGTATTTAGTCTCTGAAGCATGTAATTGTGTGAAAACAAGGTAAATCTGTGTTTTTATGTTTGCATTTGATTCAACAGTATAAAATGATTTCCAAGACTTCATTCCCTCTTGTTGGACACTTGCTAGATGCAGTAGGAAGTTTTGTACTTCAAGACTGTTACCTAGTGGTAATTGGGCAAGTTGTTTCAAAATATTTGTGTAATTTTTGGTTGTTTAACAATTATTCTCTGTGTTGTTAGAGTATGTAACATTGTAAGAATGAATTTGTATGAAATTATTAGATTTACAAATGATATTAGCATTATGAACTACCATTCACATGAAAAATCATAATTTGTTTATGAAAACCTGAAAGCTCTCTGAAATTTAAAACTACAAATTTTCAGGAACCGTAGGCATGTGAAGAAACAGAAGTAGGATGTGAGGTTCTCATGGTGGTGAGTATATAGATGGCTGTCTTCTGGGTTGTAGTACGATGTAGTCTGGTAGAGGTTTACCAATGTTTCAGAGGTCCTTGCTGCCTTCATCATCAGGGCAATGATGATCATTACCCTGATGATGTGAAATGTTGGGAAACTTCTGCTGTACTACATGGCGCTACAGCCCAGAAGATGGCCATCTTTGAAGAAACGCATGTTTTTATAGGCAGGACACAGAAGAAACCAGGAGAAAGTGTTTGTATTTACTTTATATATTAGACCAGTATTAACAGTTGTGTCTGTGCTGAAAATAACAGTTCATTATCAGTCTGCATTAGGCTTGAAGCTGTGAAGTTGCAGAAATGTGGTGGAATATTTTTCAAGTTATGCTCTGCATTTCAGTTAGCAAGTGTTCATATTGTGTTAATCTTATTTCATTAGTGTGTATTGATCATGTACTTTCTGTTTAAATTTCAAAGTATAGTATTCACAAAATTGAAAATGCTTAAGGGATTGCATTTCCAAAAGATAAATACCAACTTATCAGGTTTAATAATATTTTCTGGAAGAATGAAGCATAGTAATGTGTGTGGTTTTGTAGAGTATAGAACTTATGGTTATGCATTCTATATTTGCTATTTCAAGCAAATCAGATGTGAATTTGAAGATGACCTCTGAAACAGTATACTTCTGCCAGACTACATGGTACTACAACCCAGAAGACAGCCATCCTCTTGCTCACTGCTGTGAAAACCTCAGACCTTAGATGTGAATTTATTCAGACCATATGCTCATGTTATATTATGATTATTTTCCTTTCTTGAGTTTCTCACAGGAATTGTGATTGTAAATTTATTGTATTGTACATACATGTACTGGGAAGTAATGTATCAGAAAAATAGCAGGGAATTTATAATTTTAAATAATTCCTACAGTGGTGTTCGGAAGACCTTTAAAATAGGATTGTACTCATTACGTGATGTATTGAAAAAACTTGCCTATGGTACATGCTTGATGCATTGGAGTTGGAAGATGAATCCCAGTAAACATAACCAATATTAAATTCTCTTGCATGATTTGAGATTTTCACAGCAGTGTGAGTTTTGTCTTCTGGATTGTGCTGTGTAATAACATTTTGGAAGAACACGCTTCTTTCATCTTCAGGGTAGTAGCGTTTCTGCCACATAGATGTATCTTATGTAAGATTTGAGGTCTCATCGGTTGTGCGAATTTACATTTCAGTCCTAAAGATGAATGCAGCATGTTTTTCTAAAACTTTGCCATACAACCAAAATACTCCATGGTGCAGCAGCCCAGACCATCACTCCACACTTGTACCTTACTTCTTTGTTTTGTGTCAGTCAGTCTTATTAACATACTCTTTGGATGTTCCTTGTTTATATTAATTGGCTGTGACTGTTCCTGGCAGTTGAAGCTAGCTCTATTTTCCAAATAGTTATACTATGATAAAGATTCATAGTTGTTTTTTATGTATTGTATTCTGGAAGATGCTGGATTCTCTGCCATGAAGTTATTTTATATTACTTGCAGATAACATTTATTGTTATGTGTGGCTGCAATTGGAAAGCACGTACACATACAGTGCTAATGTAAATATGCATGTGTGTATATATATATTAATCTTGTCAGACAATCTCATGTTTCTTATATCTTTGCTTCTTGTTTCACCATTGTTTTAATTTTTTTCTTACATTTATCAACATGCTCATTAATTTTAGAAACATGATATCATTGTCCTTATCAGTGTTACAGATGTACAATAATTCATTCCATTTCTTTATAATGAATGAATGTATGTGGGTTACAGAGATGATCTTTGTGTTCTGTAGTTGTCAGTAGTTACCTTATTTTGGCATTAACAGTGGTTCTTAGTTTTGACATCTGGTTTCTTGTTTATAAGTGAAGTGTGAACTTTGAATAAATTTAAAAATGCCAAGATGGATATGTTTTATTTCTGAGAATAGTAATATTTTCTGTTGCCTCTTATCTAAAGATACCAGTTACATAACAACTAATGTCATTTAAATTTTGAGATCCATATTTTAAGAAAAATAAATAATACATTTATTTTGAGTTTATGGAACTGTGTTGGATGAAAAATTGGTGTTAACTTTCATTTATATAAAAAGTAGTTGATTGCCATTTTTATATAAGAATTTTTCTATTTCATTTTTAAGTTATGGCATGCTTTTATTACCAAATGTAAACACCTGTCTTCAGAATGGAAGTGGAACATTCAAATTGTGAGATAAAAAGGAAACAGATAGTCTTTAAATATGTGTCTAGACTGAATTCTATGGAAATGCAGTTTTTGTAACCAGTTTCTTCTGTATGTGAATAGAACTACCTTCATGCAGAGCTGACAGTTGGTCAGCTTACACAGACATGCACGCACGCACGCATGCATTTGTACATACATATATACATACATTTATTTTATGATGAAGTTTAGATTTAATTCAAAATAGATACTGGTTTATAAAATACACAGGTATAAATTAAGTAAATTGAGATATTAGGGCAACTTAATTGATCCACTTTCATTTATAGAACAGGTGTAGCACTGATTTTTATTAGAAATGAGGGAAATATTGATGCTCCTGGCTTTGTATAAAATAATTAATCTTTACTCTATCACTTTACATGAAGATGATTATAACAATAATAAAAATAAAGTGAAGCAAGTGAATTTTCTCATTGTCCATGTTCTTAAAACAAAGTATCTTGTTCTGAAACACCTATTGTTGTTGTTGAAAAAGATTGTATATTCTCTCTACTAAACCTCTGATCACATGTGTATACATTATGTGTTTATTGTTGTATGTGAGGCACCATTTGAAAATTGGAACAAGTGTTAGCATAGCTAGTTAGAACCAATGAAGCAGAACTTCAAAACTTCATCACTGTATCCATAAACACTAAAAACATACAACCCATTACATAACTGTACATTATAAGTAAAATAAATTTAAAGGAAAAGATTGAAGAAGCATGGTTGTGCTTTTATTGTTCATGTTACTTTCAGCTTAATTTCAGCATCTTAGTAACAAGGAATATTGCCTTACAGGATTATACATTTTAAAACTAATTTTTGGAGAAGATTATTGGGAGAGATCTTAGTTAATGTTGGCGTAAATATGCGAAGTCAGAACTTAGCTATCTGAGCATCCAGGTGCCAGATGATCTTTGTTAGTGTAAATCTATGCTTGTACATATGTAGTATGCAATTAATGGATTTAAGGGCTGTGGCAGATTAGCTCAGGAAGCCATTGATTCTATGCTTCATGGGGCAGAAGCTAACATCTGTTCAGCCAGTCAACAAATTTCTCATCTTTTATGGGACCCAGAGGTTTATTACCATGCTACATGTTTCATGTTACGTTGTTGCAGGAATCACCAGTTCTTCAAAGTTACAAGGTATAGGTCAAGATCGCTGTTTGCCCTTGATTTGTTTCATTGATAAAAAAGTTTGTTCACAAAGATAAGTACAAAATAGCAGATCTTTACTGCACAAATTTTCAAAATATTAAAGGCAAAAACTTCCAGGCTCTTTTACAAATTTATGAGAGAACAAAATGCTTCTGGTAAAATATTTTGCAAATATATTCTGAGAACGTCGTGTGATATCCAGTCTGTGATTTCAGACGTTCAAAATTACAGTTCCCTCTCTGAATTGATTAAAAATAATTTTAAGTTAATTATAAATGATGAAAAGTAAAGCTGTCCCATGACATGCCATGTAGGAGCTTGGGGGGAGAGGCAGTAGGTGCTTGGGGGGAGAGGCAGTATATATCCTACTCATTGTGAACCTCAGAACTAGATACAGGTGAGTGAGCAGCTTCATGCCCTGGCTGCACTTCACCTTGGGAAAGGTCCCCAGTACCAATTGGATACGAGGCTGAATGGGTCCCAGAGCTGGTCTGGATGATGAGAGCATAATTTATAAACAATTACATTTTTGCCAGATAATATAAAAAGTATGCACTAAATATTTAAATCTGAAAAGTATTTATATACCAATATTAGAGTCACAATGTGCCATTCTATATTGAGTGTGACTGGATTAACCCTTTGAAGCACCACATTCATCTAAGTAATCTTTTAAAAGTTTAGCTTCTACATGCATAGGACAACCGGTTAATGCTATTTTGGGAAAATAATCATTGAGAACCTATGAAATGCTTCAGGATTGCCTGAGTAAAAGTTGTTGAATATTAAATCAGGTGGTACTAGTACATACAGTGACCATAGTACTTTTAAGTTTAAAGTTTTGATTTATATGTTCCATCTGTCTATACTGTCATATTTCAGCAATAGGTCTGATTTGTGTCCTATTTGTTTCAGAGCTGCAATGCATGCCAGCATTAAGAAATTGGTCTTGCGGTTATTGCGTTAATAGGTATAGAGATTATTTTGAACCCTTCTGACATACTTGTTCATTACTGTTTTGAATGGATTTCGTGTATCTGAAATGCTGACGTAGGCCTAAATGACGGGGCAGAATATGTGGATTTTACTTTGTGGTTATGCACTTATACATATATTCGCTTAAAAATTGTACTTTAACAGAATGAGTCAATTCTACCAACTCAACAGCCGAAGTTGGAAAACGTAAGGCTTGTGACGGAACATCTATGCTCTTAACATGCGTAATGTTTTTTTCTGTGAATGTCTTTGTGCCATGAATTCTGACTGGAATCCAGATAGTACGTATGTAGAATGATCAAGAATGTCAAGGGAATAAATTTAGTACCTGTGGGGTAGTACGTATTGGAAAGTAGGTGATTCGAATAACAGGTTAAAATGATTGTGTAGTAATGCAATACATATTCCCAGAGTACTGATGTGGTAAGATTGCAATGTTTCTCATTTATAAATTTCGTACTATTGATTAAACTTGGCAAAGTTTGGGGACGGGGTGGAAGTTGATACGAAAGGTATGAAAAGCTTCGTAGTTTGAAAAAGGTGCCAATAATAGCAAAATATAGGATAGAGCACTCCTCCAGAGAAGTGTCACCCACGCAGTGAAGGAATGTTACAGGCAAGATTCTGCTGTAATTTTGTTACTGTTATGTTTGTGTTTTCGGAATTTAAGCGATATTGTATAGGTTACTTCTCAAATACAGTAATATGACAACATACATCTGTCGCTGAATACATGAGGGTTATTTATAGTTTGCAGATATCTAACCTGTCAGAATTTGGATTCATCTGTGGTTACTAGCCCAAAATACGAACAATTGAAATCTACTTAGTGGATTCTATTTCGGTTATAGGGCCATGTAATTTATGTGAGTAAAAACCGTAAAATATAATGTATGTCAAAACAATTTATTTGCTCATGGAAAAAGAAAGTCCCCTACTAAGAGGTCTGCATTTGCTGGGGGACAGGGCTATAATGGAATCAGAAATTAATTTTCAGGATTTCAGATCACGATTCAGACACTTCTTTTTGTAAAATATTTTGTGGCCAATATTACTTAGTGGTTGTGTTAGGAGAGGAACATAAAAATTCACTTGGCTGTCAGGAACAAGCATCATGTTTTAAGAGCAATGATAACTGATGAACCATTGTTTTTTAAGTGCTGAGGTATGAATTTGACTGAATATCAGTTTTGTACAGACTCATGGTGTTGTATGAAGTTTATGTTAAGTAGCTTTTAATTATTGCTGAGTTTTGTGAATATTAATGATAAGTCAAATACTGTTTTTATTTCCAGGGAAGGATATGGATGCTTTTGGACCTCTGACATTTTCTCATTCTTCAAAAAATGCGTTTCATCGTATCTTCAAAGATGAGAAAATAGCAAGTTGCCTATTCTGCACAAAAACATTTGTACTACCACAGGATAAAACATTGTTTTCAACTCATTTGTTCAGATGTCATCAGTTTAAGATAGCAGACACAGAAAAGATAGCCAGTGTGAGCATGTGAGTGTGTACTGAACTACATTAAGATGGTGAATGCCTGGGCTGTTGGTACATTTAACATATAAGCTGATGTCAAGACTGTTGTTTCCTTAGCCAAGTCACTGGGGCTTGTTTGAAATGCTTTCACTTCACATTTAATATTTCTGATTATGAACATTTTAATGCCACTGTTTAATAAACTGTCAGATGTATAAAGATATTAGAGTACCTAATAATAATAATAATAATAATAATACGCTGTCATAAAATAAAATTATATAATACATATTAAAAACAAAATGTATCCCGGAAATAGCTGCTGCCCTATGTACCTTAGGGACAAGGTCTGTCTCGGGTACATAGAAGTACATACCCCATAAAGTGGTGAAGAGATGGGATAATAATAATATTAATAATAATAATAATATAGTTTTATCCCAATCTCTTGTTTTATATCATATTGTCTGTGTGTGTGTGTGTGTCATCCTAACAATTTTAGACCAGTTGATGGATTTTTATGAAGCTTTATCTTAAGGCCATTCCACCATTACACTTTTAATATACAATAAATAATACCAACATGACATCCATGTGAAGTGACATGGTAGCAATGCTGATGCCATGTCACAGAATGCCATAAAATGTAATATTAATTTAAAGTGAAGCATAAAAGTAATTCCTCTTCCAGATGCATATAAAGTTTCTCAAAGAGAAATTTAATGTACCAGTAATTCTTTCCTCTTCTGAGGTCTTACTGTAACAGTTAAGGATGCAACAAATGTCTTCAGGTACTGTGAGTATTGGAGATCACGATTCCAGACAGAGCCACCTGAAAAAATATGTTCAAGGATGATAAGTGATACCAGAGATGATGGATCAAGGGTGAGCTTTCTTCTTCTGGGAGACTTTGTACCTGAAGATAAGAAGCTGAGAGAAGATCTCCAAAATAAACAATTGGTTAGTCTCTGATGTTCATGTTGAAGATATTGCCTGTTCATAAGAAGCCCATTTTTGTAATATCTTTCTATAAATACCATAATATAATATACTGTTTTCCCTATGTTAATGTTTCTTGATCTAAGGTATTGCACCCATTTCAGGATTTAAATTTAGGTCCACACATGGAATCTGGACCCCAGTTCAGTGCTCATGTGAATACAGCATGTGTAGTTCATCATTTAAGGTTTTTCTGGATTTTAGGTACAAAATGCTTGTTTAACAGCCAGACCTTAAATGGGTATCTCAACCAACCAAACCAACCAAAGAAGCTAACTGAGGGCAGAGGCCTGCGCAAGCGCAAGCATCGTCCCTACCTAGGTGAAACCATTCCTGCGCACAAGACGCATTGCTGGAAATGGTAAACGGTCGTAATATAAGAACGGAAATTTTGCTAACGCTAACGGGGTTTCGTCGTGGCGGGAGCCTCGACCATTCAAACTGGGATCTGTTGCTGCTGATGGGAGGTTATCCCGTCAGGCAAGTTGTCGAAGGAATTTGGTTGGTTGGGTCTCTGGGGTATGAACCCAGAGAGGGAGGGGCCGTTTCGGCTGAAGGCCTCTGCGGCATGGGGGGAAGATCACTTCAGCTGATGGCCTCCATGATCTGGGGTAAGGGTGGCGGGCCGAGCCCCTATTAAGTTATATAACAGATGACATATAGTGAAATGGGTATCTCACTATATGTCATCTGTTATATAGAATTATCATATTGTCTGTATAGAGATGGGCATTAAGACAACAGACCATAGAGAGAGAGGACAAAAGTTTTTCACGTGGATGTCTGATGTGTCGGCTTCAGTTCATTGGCTGTCGTGCGGACTATCTGTGCCATCTGTCCCTTTTGCACAATCTGCAGCTTGGACGACCAGAAAATCTCGTGTTTGTCGATGAGCTACTGGATTTAATAGAACTGAAAATTCGAAGGTAAGAAGAATATTGTTCCAGATTGTTGCAACAGTGTGGGGAGGGTTTCAACAGAAATTTAAAACAGACATGAATGTGTGTAGAAACACTGTTGGAATTATTTTTTACAGTTTGTATATCAAGTACATAATCATGATCTTAAGTGCCATTCTCTTGCGAGTTATGGGATTTAAATAATCTCTCTATAGAAGACTTCAATGACATTACACAGTTCTTTCTACAATTTTTTTTATAAATATCTTACTTAGGTGCATGATAATGATTTATGAAAGTGATTCATCCTTGAAAATGTCTTTTTTGACATGCTAGTAAAACAGAACTATCTATTTTTGGCATATTTTTCCTTTCAGCTCTTCCTTTATCTGTTAAATATTACATTCTGTAACTTGTTTTCATTAACAATTTTTTAAAATCAAGTTTTCTGTAAAATGAAATGACAATCATGAAATCTGCGGACAAACTTTAATCTTATAAGGTTTTATTTCATGTGTTCTGGCAGCTTGCAGTGCCTGTTTTGTTCCAAGATCTTCAAGAACCAGATTGTTCTGAAGGAACACATGAGAAAGAAGCAACACAAGAAAATTAACCCTAAAGATACTGAATTTGACAAATTTTATATGATAAATTACCTTGAGGTGGGGAAGGATTGGCGTCAGATTCAGGTAAATTCATATTATAGTTTGTGTATATAGTTTGTTGAATTTAAAAGTGTTTTTATGGGTAATTGAACTTTACATTAATCATCTTTTTTTCTCTACCCACACATCCTGCACCCTTAGTATGCTGTTTATTAAGACATGAAATATGGAACAGGAATTTTAATAGGAAATATATGTATGTAATGCATGTTTTAAGTAGGATTTGAGGTTCTCATGGTGGATTGTTGCGCCATATAGTCTGGTAGAAGTTTATTGACATTTCAGAGGTACTTCTACCAGGCTACACAGCACAACAACCCAGATGACATCCATCTTCAGAATGTGCTGTATTTTGAATCATGTAGGTTGGTTGCTGTCAATGTGAATACCCATAACACTTTGATCCATTTTCTTGCAGAATGAACCAGATGATGAGCTGTCCAATGTGGAAAACTCTGACGGTTATGTCAGCGATGGGGACTGGTCCGACTGGCAGGAAGATGAGGATCCGGTAGTTTGCCTGTTCTGTGATATATCATCTACTTTTGACAACATATTAAGTCATATGAATGATGCACATGGTTTTGACTTCACAAGAATCTGTGTTGAGACTGTTATGGATTTCTACCAGCAGGTGATTGGTACTTGATTTGTTATTTAATGGAAAGTAGTTGTTGTTATTATTATGGATTTCTACCAGCAGGTGATTGGTGCTTGATTTGTTACTTAATGGAAACTAGTTGTTGTTATTACTGTTATGCATTCTGTATGCATTAGTGTATGTGAAGAACAAGTTATGGGCATGTCTGTCTGCTGCCTATTTGAGCTGAGTTGGAATACAGGTGGTGGTGGTTGTTAAGAATGTTTTATGGGCATGTGCCATCTTCCACTTGAACAGAAGAGGTATGAGTACTAACTGACCAGTTGATAATTGAAATGGTAACAAATTGTGTTTTCTTTGCAGTAGACACTGAATTTTCTGATTGCCGTTCTAATTTTGACCAATATCTATTCTGCTGAAGCGAGTGATGTACATTTTTAATTGTTGCGTGTCCATGGGTGTGTGTCCTTCAGTTTGTAAATGTATCAATTCTACGCATTAGGCTCTGTACGAACTTGGTGGATAAAAAATGAAATAATTAGATTATGATCATGTTTTCACATCTGCTGTACCAAGATTAAATATTAAGAGAGTGGGACCAGTTGGACAACTGAAAAATTAAACATTTTGAACTCTTTATGAATATTCTAAAATATTCATGGGTACCCAGAAACCTCCCTTCTGAGGGCACCAAGGTACCTGCAGGCATACAGTTGGCAATCCCTGGTATATGATATAGCTTTATATGTACACTCACACAAAGTAACTGGTGTTTCCAGGTGAAGGTAGTGAATTATGTGAGAAGACAGGTCTATACAGGCCACTGTCCATGTTGCAATGAGACACTTCCCAATAGGGAAAAGTTACTGGAACACATGAATGTGAAAAATCATTTTGTTATGCCACAGAAGCAGCTATGGGACCATCCAGAGTAAGTGTAGCACTCATATTGACATATTTTATTATATTTTAACACTACAAAGTGAATTGTCACAGTAAATATAATGAAATAAATTGCAGAATATATGTTTTACAGGTATTTCTTTCCTACTTATGAGAATGACAGTTTTCTCTGTCACTTGAACGACTGCCACGATGATATAGCTGAACTGCATCTCACCCAGCAAATGTAAGTTTAGTGCGAAATGTATTTGATAAAGATATCCAGAGAACTCCAGCCAATACCATTACTGTGAACTCCACTGGACTTTGAGATTTATATATAGAAAGTAAAATTGTTTTCTTGGATTTTTCACATTAGTTATTGAGGTCTTTTTGAAAACTTCTGGGAACTGTTTTTGTTATACAGAAATGAAGCACAGAATAGAGACATTAGGAAAATGGCATATGTAGTTACTCTTTGTGGCTTGGCACTTCAGGTAGGAAGTTGGCTTTTTATCTGTACTGTGAAATTGATAGACTAATTTTGTGGAGTGGTTAACATGTTCTATTTGAAACTGTGGAAGACAGCTAAAGAAACCCATGATTTGCTAAAACTGCATTTGGAACTGTAAATGCAAAGTCATTCTAATACATACTTGGGGTTTAAAGACGGCCAAACTTCTAAGGATGATGATGATGATGATTGTCCATTGGCATTGCATAATGGAGAATCACTAACTCTCATTTGCAGTAAAGTTTATGGTAATAGACAGAGGAATTATGAAGTTGTGACAGAAGTCAGCAGAAGAATTTCATTCATCTGACATGTGCCAAATGACTTTAACCTTTATTGACCTTGTGTCACCTCTTACACATAGTGCACTGGCCATTCCTTGTTGTGTGGTGCACTAGCATATTGCTACACTGGTGAACCTTGTACATAGTTAATGTCTGGCGGGCATTTCCATAGCTCAAGGATTTAAATCCTTTATTCCTTTATGGAAAATATTAATTGAAGTTGTAGGTATTACAAGGGCATATGTAAAGTTTGTTCTGTAGGTTGTGACAGTACTCTGTATTTTGCATAAGAAAAGTTCTTTGCCACAACATTCTACCGGTTACCTATTCACCACATTTCCACATATTACCTTCAATCCCATCTTTCCCAAGAACCATAAAAAAGAGCAAATACTGCAAGTCCCAAGGTTCATACAAATTGAACTGCAGGAATCCCAAGATAAGAATATCAGAAGTGCTTCAACTGATAGCAGTACCACTGAAATTACTAGGTGCTTTTATGGAAAGACTGAATTTTTAGGAGGATAAATTTAAGTAAGTGCTTTTACTACCAAAATCAGTTCTGAAACTTTCTAGTGGAAACTCATTTTGTTATGATTGTAAAATTTTATTCTAGTCTGGATTATTGATTTCTTTATTTTGTTTTTAACCATAGGAAAGAGAAATGCCAAGTTGGAAGTTGCTGAAGGAAGGAGATAAAGAAGAATTTAAATAATTTTTGCTCAGTGTCTGAAGTCATAGTACAACAACAGTTCAGTTCACCATAAAATAATTTTTAATGGAGAACTTGTAGGAATATAAATGCTGAGATAATGACCTAAACAAACAAACATCATAATTATATTACCAAAATCTTGTGTTCACATATTTTGTATATTTTTCAGTAACTACTTGCCTGCCACATCACCAGCTGAGCTGTCATAACCCAAACATGGCTGTCTTCTGGGCACTGTGTAGTCTGGTAGAAGTTTACTAGCATTTCAGAGGTATTTGCTGCCCTCTGAAACGTTGGTGAACTTCTACCAGAGTACACAGCACTGTGTAATCTGGTAGAAGTTTACTAGCATTTCAGAGGTATTTGCTGCCCTCTGAAACGTTGGTGAACTTCTACCAGAGTACACAGCACTGCAACCCAGAAGACAGTCATCTTCATGCTTACTGCCTTGTGAACCTCAAATCCTACTTGACTTAATCCTAACTTCCACCATGAACAACAGGGTGGCAGTGTGGGTGTGATAGTAATTACAAATATTGAATGAACAATTTATGTATAAGAACTGTGTTAATTAAATTCCTGAATGACAAATGAGAACTGAGATTTAAGTTTCTCAAGCAATGAGTACTAAGACAGTTGTCTTCCAGGTTGTTGTGCCTTGTAGTCGAGTAGAAGCACTGCAATGTTTCAAAGGTGCTTGCTGCTTCCATCATCGGGGAAATGATAGCCTTGATGATGAAGGCAGCAGGCAACTGAAATGGTACAACAATACTGAAGACAGTCATCTTCAAAAATAGAATCATGTCTATTGCAGATTGAAGTATAAGGGCAATTTGCAGATAGCCCATTCTGTTATAGGCTGTGAACTTCCTTTGCTGGGTCAACTTCTGGAGCTATAGCTCACAAACAGGAAACTTGCAAGGACATGGCCAGAAACAGAAATGATTAGGGAACTCCACAGTCCTGATTTATCACAAATTTTGTAATCCTTGTCTATGATCTAAAGTTAAAAATTTGTTTCTATATGTGGTGTTGTATTCAGTTTCTATTTATCGATAATTTATTATTTCTGTAGCACATTTTCACAACTGATATTTTTTACTCTCTAATACTTAATTCAAAGAACATGTTTGCTTATTCAGAACTCCCCAGCCTATTGTTCCTGTGTGCCTCAAAACAAAAATGTTGGGTTTAAATGATAGAAAGTTGCAACATTTCATAACAAATGAGTTTTTCCATTTTATTCTCTGGAATAACAGCTCTTAATCTTCCTCATGGTATATATTGATATAAATCAGGTAAGTGAATTAATGGACATATTAATCATTGCTGCTGGAATGTTGTAATTTAACCCATTCATGATGCTGGAGTGGTAAATTATCCAGCCTTCAGCATTTTTTCCCCCTTTGCCTCCATGCTTGTTAATTTATACTGTCATCTTGAAATGAAAACTCCTCTTACATGTATATTGCAATAATAAAGTAACTGTACCATTTAGATAACAAAGTACTGATTGTACATTTAATTTTATGTACTTAATGCCTCAGTGTGTTTTAGTAATTTAATCGACCATATGGTATGCAAGTATAGGATAACATTAAAATGAATGAGATGGGTGGGTCATGTAGCATGCGTGGGGAAATCAGAAATGCATGCAAAGTCTTGCATTAGATGTGTGAAGGGAGGAGACCACTCAGGTATAGATGTAAGGATAATTTTAAAATGAAGAAATAAAATAGGGTGGGATAATTTTGACTGGATTGATTTTATGGGCTTTTGTGAACACAGTATTGAACCTTCAGATTCCTTGAAAGGTAGGACATTTCTTGGCTTGTCAAATGACTATCACACTCTAAGAAAGGCATCAGTTATGAAGTTTGTTATTTGATTAATTATATTCTGGCTATGGTTTTTAATATGGGCTGAGCACATAAGTACTCCACACTTTCAAAATGATACAGAAAAGAAATACAGTGTATGTACCAAGTTAGTGGAAGTAGTTGAAACCATAAATCTTACTAGATTTGAAAAAATAAGTGACACCACAATCTAAGAAACACAGGAAACAGTTGTCACACTACCAATGTCACTTCCTGTGCAGGAAGTGTGTATCTGTCTCTGATTAAGATACTCGCCAGTCACAATGGCTGAGAAAAATATAGCATGCATTCAGTTGTTCACCAGTTCCCATATCTTGTGGTACAATGCCATTCATACTCTTAACACTTTTACAAATTATATTTAGAGTTATATCTAAAGTCAGTTCAGAGGGTGCCTGTCCTTAGTCATTCTAAATTACTTACATTAATTGAAAACAAACGTGTTTCAGTATTATATATGCATTAGGCACAGTTAATAATGCAATAAATGTTTTGTACATTTTAAATCAAGGTTTACATATTTACATACTTTCATATAGTGGTTTGATGTGATTTTTATTTATTTTGTAAAATAAATGAGTAAATTCTTCTAAATTCTACTGGTGTGTTGTAAACAGTTGTGTTATTTGGAATATCTCATATTCTTGTACAAAATGAAGTTGTGTTCTGCTTCATGTGTGCTCTTGATGTTTTTCACATTGATTCAAGACATCAGTTCTTGTAAGTATGATAGATTTTTAATTTTTAGGTGGTCTTCATGCTTAAGCATGAGCAAAGATTACCTCAAGAGCCTGTCTGTGTGTTTGTCTGTCAGTCACATTTTTTCCTAGGAGGTAGTAACCTGGAACCATGGTTTTATTGTTGGAACACATTGTTGTGCAGCAGGGGAAACCAAGGTCATTG
>NW_019060004.1:141298-163555 GCF_000696155.1 Zootermopsis nevadensis | reverse complement strand
CTGTAAGGTGTTATTTACATTAGTGCCATACAATGATGTGTGGTTACAGTTTTTCGGAATATACGCAACACTGGAAAAGTAATGCTCTGTGTAATGTAGAACAATAATATAATGACTGCAAGACACAAAGCGTGTTTTGACCAGAAGGGGATTCGATCCCGTAACCACATGCGTAAAGTGTAAAATACACTACCACATATGTTAAATGATTTATATAACATAGAGGAGAGATTAAGATAACACAATTCAATAAAATCTTCTCGGTCGATCAGCCGCGTCAAATGGTTAAACAATTAGTTTAGTTGGAAACTTACGTTGTCCAAGTAAGAGAACTGATGTGATATGTTATTAATAAATCAGAATTTGCAAAGAACGCAAGTAAGTATTCAGGGCTTGATTATACATGACCAACTTTCATTCTTAATTATTCGTGGCTGTTCACAAGTGTTTGTTGTTTCTAAACCTGAAGCTCATAAAATGATAATTAAATATTCTGTTCCTACCGCAAAGAAAACACAAAGCATATCCATTGCTGAGATAAAATGGTTCATTCTGTTAAGGAAATAATTGTTGTTCACTCGTAGAATCGTACAAAACCGGCAAACACGCTTTGTTGTTAAAATTCAAAGTTAGGGATTGTTAAAGGATGTGGTACATATTGTTGCCAAAGACATTCGTAGATTTAATAAAAGCCTTATAGGTCCACATATTCTAAACTGATGTGGCTATTTCTTGAGGAGAACGTTTTGCAGTCTTCACTTACTATATTATTTTGTGTTTAGAAAGAAAAGTCAGGCAGCAATCAATGATAGAAGAAATGAACTTTATTTATACTTATCCAATAGCTCAGCAGATGGTGCTGACAGTGAAAACATCAAGCGAAAATTTAATTAATAAATTAATGGTCGTATAGAAAACTTTTAGGGACTTCAGAACAACAGGATAACCATTAAACAAACGTGAACAGGAAGGATCCTCATCTCTCCAACGTCAACTAAAATTGTGTTTGCTTGAAGCAGCATTCCAACACTCCAGCAATGGCTGTATCCATTTCAACTCCTGTCAGGAATGGGTTATGAAATAAGGTTATGATTTCTATAACTTTTATCAAAACTTTGCGTTATAGTGTGCTTGCAACAGGAAGACGGAAAAAATCACATATACTCCTAATGAATAACCATGATAATCTGTACTCTTCACCTAACATGTTTAAAGCATGTAAGTCCCAAAAACCTTTGCTTCAAAACAATAAATTTAGGTCACAACCAGGCTGCTTTTAAGATATAATAAATGGGTAAACATATCATAAATCATGAAAAGTAACCCCATCTCGCCTCCAAAGAATAAAAATAATATATTTCAAGTGCATGTTTGTTAATATTTTAACATGATTCATTTTAATTCTCTTAATGTCCGAGGTTTAATTTCATTCGTATATATTACTTGCCCGACGTATGTTTATGACCTTTCCACTAGGTAGCATTGGGTGTCCATTTGGTCACTGAACTACTTAAGAAACAGCAGTTGGGAAATATTTCAGATGTAGAAGAAATTTGTCTTCCAATGCCGATCGATCGTAACAGCAGAGCGTAACAATATTGAAACAATTTTTCAGGTCTGAGCATAACTGAATGATGATCATATCAAGGAATATGACGCACGGGACATATATCACGCATGGGGATGACAAAATATTTCATAAAGACTTCGCTTTTATCTGCATACGGAGACTGACATTTTGAACAAGTCTCAGAAATGCCCTACGACCCAGACGAGATTCGAATATAAGACTCCCGACATAAATCTATTGCGTTGCCGGTACATCTCACATGCACGTTAAATTTAATACTGTACGTCTTAGTGCGATTACATATAAAGTCTATGAAGAGAAGCTGATTGTTGTTGACACAATTATTGAAAGTGTAAGTGTATAAACATCATAGCTAGTCCAAATACAATGGACAACCTTCATATTTCTTAGTAATATGCGTAATGTGTTTAGTCCAGACATCAAAAGATAAACAAATTACTAATACCTCAAATGTATTTCAGATCAAACATTAGAGAGTAATTATCAAAAGTAACAACCTCAATTGCAAATTTTAATGCATTCATTTCATGCAAGTCCACCCATTCCCAAGGGCTTGTGTTAAAAGAGTTTTTAATCTATCAAAATATTTCATCATTTTGTTCTTCAATTATATTAATGAAATAAAGTCATAATTATAATGCATCGTGCATGTGTCCACCAAAAAAAAAATTCGACATTTCAAGCAGAGGTATGGACTTTCAACTCTTTTGATTTGCTGTATTGATCACACTGCTAATGTTCGATTTGTCTTGATAGTTTTTTCAATTCTCCTGCATACAATTGCATTCAATGCACTACTCACTATTCAAATCATTCATTTCCATTTGACAGCTGTCGGTTGTATAGAACCGCAAAACCCATCCAATTGGAGTGACTGCAATAGAGTTTAAACGACCAAATAACTTACTGGCCGCGTGTTACTGAATGAGTAAAAATGTGCTCTCCAATTTAAATACATAAATTTTCATAAACGTTCTATGCATTCTTTGTGAGTTTACTTACCTCATTGACCTTGGTGTGCATGTATTGCAGATACATATCCATTACATCAGAGCTATTAAAAGCACACACAGAATACTACAAGGTTAGAAACAGTTTTTCTTTTATTTATGTTAAATATTTATTATATCTAAAACTAACATAAACTTTGCAGATCGTAATAATACCTTACGACATCTATAAATTTATGCAAGATGAATAATATTTTATAAAATCTAGTGAGTTTTATCATGTAAAATAGGGTTATATCAGACGAATAAAAACTAAAATTCGATCAACTTATTTTAACCCACTGTATCAAATTGCATCAAAATTCCTTGAAGAGATTTGCTTGCGAACAAAGGTAATGATCCTCCCTATATGCGTTCACTTTGTGAAAAGTTTACAAAGAACGCGTAAGAATAGGAATCAAACCTTCATTGTACCGAATTCGTCTAAAAGAACGCAGAATTCCATTAGCCCACTGTAGGATAATGTGCATTCAATATTGAATTTCACTATATATTTTTTACTAAACCACAAGGAGTAGGGCTAATTTTATAATTGTAAATAATAAAGTTAAATGCAGAAATTTGAGTGTAAAGCTTAAAGGAAGGCAAATACTGAGACCACGACGTAATTTAATTAAATAACTTGTGAAAGTTATTGAACAGGTCAGATGAAAAATATCAAAAATTTAAGGATCTAAATACAGGTTACTATGGAGTCAATGGATTTTTTAGTAACGTAATGATGACTAAAATTTAAGGATCTAAATACAGGTTACTGTGGAGTCAATGGATTTCTTAGTAACGTAATGATGACTGTGAGATTTGAGAATCTCATGACGGTGAAGATGTCGAAATTATTGTTTTGGACTGTGACGCCGTATGAATTTACAGGTAGATAGTAACGTTTCGGATTAACATGCTGTTTCCTTCTTCAGTAAAGTTTCTTTTCTTAAACGTTAGCCAGAAGTACAACTTTGACGCTTTAAGATTCTTCCCTAAATAAATACCTAAGATGACGACAAAGAACTGAACTGTGACTAAAACCGCTGCTGATAGCATACAGAACGTGTTTCAGCTAAATTCACCCTATCGTATCGACTTGAGAATAACATGATTATAAATGCAGACAATTTATTGCAACGCCATGACTTAAAAATGTTATTAAATTAGCATTACTACTACAAAACACTGCCGATTCGTATTTTGGACGTCACGGGTTCAAATCTAGGCTGGTAAATCAGTTATCCTGACATGTTTTGTGGTTTTCCTTCGTCCCAACAGGAATATTTGGACAGCACCTTAAATTATGCCACGGTCGCTTTCTTCCATATAATTTCCAATTCATAATTCTTTAATCATCCAACGTTATACAGTCTACGTTACTTACAGCGCCTTTAAATAAACAAATAAATAAATAAACTTCGATGTGTAGAATTCGGCTTGATAACTCCGGGTGTGCAGGAAGCTCTGGATTAGAAACACAAATTATTACTCGTTTCGAGATGAAGATAACAGGTGTCATTTCTTTACTTCGATGTAAATATAACCGAGTAGATTAGTATAGCAGTAAAGGTATAGACTTCTGTTTGGGAGGTACCTGGTTCGAACCTCGGCTAAATTGCCGTCTATTTCGGCTGAGAATGTTCGTACTTTCCTTGAGTCTCACCAAAGGAATGTAGAGATACCACCTTGGAATATTACACCACTCACGAACTCGCCATTCGTTATCAGCTTCCAGTCTCACCCGACACTACAAAAGCCGAACCTTTGCAGTAAATGCAGTGTCATAAAAACCTAGCAATAACTCAAACAGTACCTGAAGACTGTATTTTAAAATAAACCACAACACATTATTTCCGTATTCCATCAAATTATTCGCTCATAAACACCCTTAAGTTTAAATCGACGGCACAAAATCACTGACAAAGCGTCGTTATATGATATCCTGAATCATTATTCAAAATGAGCAGAACCGAGGTATTTTTGTATTAATTCATAATTATAGGTATTGCAGAACATCGAAAAAACTAATACAGATTTAATTTCTTTAAATTTAAAAATTATTTTAATCAACACATCATTATGTTAACGAACAGCAGAAATTATTATTAAGAGCAGTTATTAACTCTCTGCAATAAAATATTCATTATGCCGCAGGCCTTTTTGTACTTTCCAATTGTACACCGTTAATTATAAGCGGTGTAATTTTACGTATCTCCAATGTTTTGGAATAAAAATGAGTTCTCATACCAATATTACGCTGGGCATAGCCTGCTGTCTAATGTGCCTTTCTCTTACACCACATTTCTGAAGTTGAAGAGGGCTTCGGGTTCCATAAAAGCCGAAGAATTTCTTGACTAGCTGAGTGTACTATTTATTATCTTCTCTATGATTCTACTTCCATGGAGACAGGTATTAGCGAGTTAGGGACTTATTTAGGTCCGTACCAAAACATAGTGGGTCAAAAGTACAATATCCCCTAAAACTATAATATTTCCCTTCTGAACGAATAAAATTTCCTTACGTTAAAACCACAGAAATATTCTGAAGTGACGCTAATGGTGATGGAAACGTTCAGTGTCTGTTTAATCGATGGTCAATTAAATATCGTTTAGTAACACGAGCAAATGTCCCACTTCCCAGCCTATGATTTTAGTTCCAAGTAAATAAACGACATTCTGTTTACCTTTTACACTCCGTGAAGTCCAATTGATATGTTTCTATAGTACCAAAGGCTTTAAACGCGCGTATAGAATCTTGTTGTTAATGGTACAAACCGAACGTGTGTATGAGAGTGTGAATACAGGATAAGTCGGATTAAATGAATGAGCGAGTTTCTGATTGATTGTTAATTTTCAACAACGATTTCTTAGATGCATATGACATTCAGCGTCGAATATTGTACGGACTCTGTAAGTAATGAATGGGGTGGGGCCTGTTGTTAATTAAGTGCCTTTTTTTGAGAGAAAGAATAAATTAAAATCAGTGAAATTTTTTGAATAGAAAAGGACCTCGAGTCGGTAAAATTGAGGACCCACAGAATAAAAACCGAATACTAAACACGTTACTTTTTCACTTCATTGAGTGACTAAACAGGAAATGGCTTTGTCTAAACTTCATTTCCATTTCCTTTTCCATCTTTAGGTGTACTGAAATGCTACCGTTTCGGAAGTCTATTCTCTTTCCGTGTTAAGGTGACACGCGGACAAAAACCTAGCGTTTGGGGCCAACCTCAAACTAGGTCACATGTGAAACGTTGTGGGATTTTTAAAACACCTAGACAATGGATAAAATAAAACAAACACAAATTTTACTCGATGTGTCCCGCCACTGTAAGAATCCTTCAAATTTCGATAAAGTAAATGGTTATATATCAGAGTGAAAACCAAGCAGACTCACACGCCGACTTATGGACGAATTAACAAATCGTAGGCAGACCATTTGATGCTGGTTGAAACCAGTCACCTTCATTCTAGAAGTTTAGGTAGCAATACTAATGATCCAAATATTCAGAAGTTTCAAACCAACTTATAATAACTACTTCATCGAAGTTGGTAATTCCAAATGTACTTTGCATGCAGCATACCTGAAGAACTCTGATAATTGGACTAATCTTAAAACTCCTTTAAATATTTTAAAAAAACTTATCTTGCATGATATCCACAGAAATGGAGAGAATCAGAAATCCTAAGCCATTATCTCAGTAAAGATTTTATTCGATCCGTATTAAATATGCAAACGTTTCTGGCTCCCTTCTTAACAAACGTCAATGGAAATTTTCAAATCACCAGGTTAGAATGGATTAATAGTAAGTGACTCGCTCTGAAGCTCATTCACTCAGTCAATGGGAGGAAAGACCACGGGTATAGCCAGCAACGACCTGCATTTCTGTTCCCACGCCTCACCCCTGCCTGAGATAACTACATTCGCTGGGAAACAAAGCAAAACTTGGGTCTGGCAGTTAATCCTCATAATCTGTTGTATCTAACAAGAACACTAGCAGATTGTTATCTTATAATCTACTTACTATACTGACAGATAATGGTGTGCGTAAGAAACAAACTGGAAAAAAAACTGCTACTTACAAGTCTTTTGGATGGAATCCACTTCGGATGTAATTCTTAAAGCTGAAGGCCCAAACTAACTGATCTGTTAGCTTGATGAGTTATCCTGGATGGCTTTTATAGCCTTTAGGAGCCCAATCTATTATTTTTGGCCTTGTATCTTGGTGTGAAGTTATGTAAGAGGCGGGGCATTATACTGCAGCGATTCCTAACCTCGCCTCCAGATAAGTCGATCGTCACCTCTCTGGAAACTTTATGCCCTTTACCCATCGTACAGATAAGGAATGTGGCTGTTATGACCTATTTTGATGCTTCGACACTTCATAATGCAGCGCTGCTTCGCGGACGAATAACTAATATTTAGCAATGAATATATGAAATTCACTCTGAGACACTATAGGATCGCATTCTAGTTCGTGCTTTCGGAAACAATTACTCTGATATTACTTTTTCAAATTAAAAATACAGAGTAAATTTTAACATGGAGATACAGAAATTTCAATACAGAGACTGCTGTGCAACTTTCTCGTACGAATAGTTATTCTGATACGGTCGATGCATTACTGTTTGTCAGATAAAAAGCTAATATTTAATACCGGCCAGGATATGTGTGCTTTAAATTAAAGTAATAAAGGCACATGCCAAGCTGGGATTATTATTAAAACTGATTAGTGCAATAAATTACTTTAGGTCGGTAACAATAAAACACCAGAGTTGCGCAGTGTACGATGGACCGACAGATACTGCAGTGTACACTCTTGACCCAATGCTTGGTGTTCACATCGATGTATCACGTAAAGTCCAAATAATGGTAGGAAGAATATGACTATCTCGGTCACTAGTCACTTAAAGACCAACTCACTAAGTGATCGGTAGAGACCCACGCACTAACAGGCTGACTACAGCAAACGTAATTACTAACAGACCAACTGAGTGACTGGCATACTAAGTAACTAAATGAACTGTTGATAATGAAACTCACTAAATAACTGCCTATTTATGTGATGTTAAAATCCACTGAACATTCAAGATCGTGTGCCACAGTATTTTAAGTTTTAGCACGAAGAGATAATTACTTTTATTTCGTAAAATTCTCGTAATGACATTTTTAAATAACATATTCTATTAAATGTTAAAAACGGATTACGGCTTCTTATATATAATGCCCTGAACGCATCGGAATAATTAAATAATGAATGAACTATTTTCATTGAACACTGAAAGCAAACTTTACTGCTTCGCGATTTTGTTATTGCATGGGGTATTCGAAGTCACTATTCATACAGAAGCATTTGAATCGTTTACCTTCCGGACCTCCATTTCGTATTATAAACTTTCCTTTATAATGCAGATTTTAGTTATTATGACAATAGGGATTTTGAATAGAACTTATCTCGACGGTAACAGCTAACTTGTCAATACACAGAGTTACGGAATTGGTTAATCTATGATGCTCTTCTAAGAGAAATGCGGGAAAGATTAATTCATATTAAAATTATTCCCATTTTAACTTACTTAACTATTCTTTATCAGGATAAAGGATAATGTACCACGCATGGAAAAGACGAGAATGCACATAAATTTATATGAAAACACCTCAAGAGAAGAGATAACCTGGCATAAATGGGAGGATAATATTAAAGTAGACTAGAGAGGAACAGTGTGGTCATCATAATAGATCTGTATCCATGCAAGGAATCAATTGCCCTTAGAGTGCAAAAGTTGAAAATGCGTAGCATTTGTGTGCAAGAAGCTAAAGGTCAAGGCGATTGACCTACATATGAAACTGCGTCTCATAAATATACCATAACTTTGAAAATAAAGCAGCCCCAATTAAAGGTTTGAAGCACGAAATCCGTCTAAATAGCATTTTAAAATTTAGTTCGTACCTCAAAGAAAATAACGCTACTCCATTACAAATATCACTTTGGTAATGATGTTTTAATTAAATAATTGTTGTTTATTCTCTGTGGGGAAGATACAGAGATAATGAATGTTAAAATAGATAGTAAATATAATTATCACTGGACTTTAAAGGGTTCAGCTTTTATAGTGTACTGCAACAACATTCCGGACTGGCTGAAACAAGGGTCCGGTTGTGTTTCGCAAGCTGAGCTGATCTTTCTCTGCCTACTTACGTCAAAAGCTTATAAAGAAGAATAAGAGGAGAAGAAGACAGGAGAAAGAGAGAGGAAGGGATTCAAAAGCCAGAACTTGTTCCTGGTAAATTGCCATGCTCTGTACTACAATTGGAAATGAATTATTTGTTCCCATAACAAGGGAAAGTTTTTGAAGACAAAAACCATTGACCTAAAACTAATTTCATTCCGGCTAATTACTTGTAACATACAAAGAGAGTCTTGTTTTATCATGCTTTCACTTCGGACTGCACTGTAAAATTAAAGAGCGATAGACAGTAACGACCTTAAAGATTATAAACTGAGAATAGGTTATTTAATTTTAATGCACTGCGTCTGTCAAATCTGTTTCTCAAATTCATATAGGCCTAAGAAAATCAAATCGCATGTCTGCTTTGACATACAATCTTATTTACTATTAAACTAATAATTTATTTATTCTAAAAAACTATAATATTAACATTTACACTACCTTAATTCCATGACTAAGAAAGTAACTAAATAAGCAAACCGGATATAAAATACACCGAACCTTAAACACAAATAACACCGAAGTCTGTCACTGTACACGATCATACGTCAGTTCCATAATCAAAACATTATTAACTATTATAGTGTTCTCGTCATCGTCTTCTTGGTCTTGCAACGTGTCTCTTTCAAGAATATCAACAACATTCTGACACGCGTTTTTGTCTCCAATTTGAGTTAGATTTCTGATACATTTAAACCTCCTTGATTTCATTACCTTAACACATAGATGGCATCCATAAATTAATTCCAAACCTTTCCTAATTGAAACAGATGCACTCATACCGAGACCAGAGCTCGATATCTTTCTCCTAGTCATCATCTTGTCATTATCGACCGTGTGCTCCTATATAATAAATCATTAAGATGACTGTATTCTGTCACGTTGCACAGTGAAGTCTCGTAGAAGTTAGCCGTCTGTTCAATGGTGCTTCTGCTTCCATTATCAACCACCTCCGAAACGTCGGTCAATTTAGGAAATTTGGAATTCTTAATAAATGCCGGGATGTCATCACCGTATTCACATAATCCCGTCATTAGATTCGATTCTCAGCTAATTCAGATGTAAGTAAGAAACCGAGTTTTGGAAAATTTAGTAACATGGAAAATACTTGAGGTGAGTTTATTCTTATCCTCGAGCCGAATATTCAAACTCGATTATCTCCCTATATCGATTCTCCTTAACGCCTCTAACTATTACCGGATGTTGGGAGGACTCTCCTTTACGATACTGGATAAAGCTGAAACACTTCGTGTGTAGTCGAACATCGGTAGCAAGTACATTTTTACCCTTGATATAATTATATGAGCCACATAAAAGGATTTTGTGGAGTAGTATATGGATTTAAGTAGTTGCTCTAAAGCCCTGGTTTTATCCGCTGTTTTTTGTTAATTGCAAAAGATGGTGGTTTACCACAGCCTGTATTTAGCTGACTTCGCTAGATTTATAAGCTAATATGAGTCTATCTTTCTATGTGCGTATCTTTCTCTAAATTTTTTAATAAATTGAAGGATTTTCGTTAAAAACTGATATGAACATCATCATGTCATTTATTTGTATATGTTATATATATATACACATATAATGTGTGCGGGGCTCTCAGATTCGATTGTCTCACAGCAGTGAAGATGTCGATGTTTGTCTTCTGTGTAGGAACACCGTGTTGACTTCCAGGTATAGCAGGCCCATTAGTTTTTGGCCGGTGGAGGAGCTGGCGGGCGGACCTACTCTGTGTACTTTAGGTGGCAAGGTCAGCGTATTTGTTTTGTTTTTGCCTTCAGTCCGATAAGCTCCTCGTCCTTTCAGGAGGCAGACGAAACATTATACTTTCGTATAATACAAGTGACCCGGTACTAGCCTTCACCAAAACTACTGCGACCACTAGACACTAACGTCTTTGAGTATAATAATGATACTATTCTGGGGACTAGACTTCAGTCCTGAGAGTGGATGCAGGATGTTGACTGAGTACCTATGAATTTTATAGCCTCTCCTATGGAGTTCGTTAATTGCTGCTATGAGAATTCAAGATGACAAAAGCATTGGTAGTGAAGTAAACGAGTATGCATATTTAGCAAAACGTTCAACGAAGTATGGAATCCTTCATAGTTGAGGACGACAACAGATCCTTAAGCTGCAATACAGATGCAACTTGGTTTGCCTGTAAGGTTAGGTTATGTGATGCACTGTACGTCTTCGGTAAACTTATTTCGGCCTAAGATTAAATACCGAACAAACATAACAGCTGCAGAACACGTGTTACACAGGAAACTACACGTAGTAATTGATTGTCATACTCTTTCTTCTATGCGTACGGGGATTAAGGTAACACCAGGGTAATATTTAGGGCTTAGAGTTTGAATTAAAACAGAGGAAACCCCATTTTGCAATCAAGAAATAATTTTACATTCCAGTTTTTGAGTTCCCGTTTCCTTTCCTGTCTCTTCCTCGCCCGTTCATTCTTTCTTCCCTCTCCCCTACTTCGCTCTATCTTTGACGGGTTTTCTCTTCCTTTCGCTTTGTTCCTGCATTTCCTTCGATTTTATATTTGTCTTCCTTTTCTCTCCCTTTTCCTTCTACCTTTATCTTTCTTTCTGCTTCTGCCTTAACTTTTCTAACTCCCTCCTTGTCTTCGTGTTTATCTTTTTTCCTACGTATTATTTCTTCTTTCTTCATGTATTCATCTTTAATATTTCTCTTCCTTCTTTCTATCTTCCCATACTTTTGAAGGTCATTTTACACTGAGCATACAAAAGAGAGACCTTTAATAGGAGCCCCACATTCTTGGACAGTCCGACTTAATAAGACGTCACATGTTCAGATCCTACAACGAACGTTGTCAATTTCACCTCAAAAACTTTTAAAACGTATTATTCCTTAACATGCTTCATGCAAAACAAGAAGAGAACATTCCCTCACTTAAAAATATGTGTACTACGACTTGGAGTGGGAACTCAAGGTTTTATTAGCTGGGATAAGACTATCCGATAATATAGTTTCTTTAATGTCTCATTATACGATTACCACAGACAGAGGACAATATTCTGAAGACTGGTATGAGAACATAACTTGGATAAATTAATATTGTAGCATGTTTAAGAAATAATACATTTAGAACAAAACACATAGCTCAACTAGAACCATAATGAGATTTGCACAAACTTCTATGACTTCTTCATGGCACAAGCTTGTCGTTAATGTAAATTTTATCGACCTCTCCCACAATGACACCTATTGGGTATAATAGAGCTGGACAGCGGATGACAGTAATTACAAATCGATAGTGTGGTTGTGGTCTATTTGAAACTGATATCATTTCAATTAAGTGTTGTAATATGACAGACGTGCGTGCATATGCATATGCTACGTAGTGAAATTTATTAAAATATACCTCAAAAATGTTTTTCAATCCTTTCTAAATTTCCTTTTGCTTCTCTTTAATTTGTAGTTCATTTGTCTCTTAATTTACTTAATTTAATAGATTATGAGAAAAAGAGTAAATAAAAGAATAAGGGGAAAACACACATAGAAGACGAAGAAAAACATGATACAGCGTACGAATATTAACGCAAAAAAGTGTTAGAATAAATCTGGAAGAATGAATGAGAAGATAGATTAAGAAAATATATAAGGTAGATAAAATAACTACTATAAATGCCAAAACAGAACGCTGACGTTATTTAATGAATGCGGGCGAAACATAGTGAGGATAAACGAACATGGATGACACAAGCAGTTAAAGATTAAAAAGACGTTGTTAGTGATATACATAAAATTAATATGCAGCAATTCATCTGGCGATACTGAGGAAAACAACGACAGACGTCAAAGTATTCAGTAATGAAATTCATTGGTATAAAGTAAGACGTTTAAAAAGGACGTTGTGACATTACCAAGTTTAAAGGAAATCCGTCGGTCGATTCAAACATGACTGGAAGAATACATGCGGATGGATACACAATCAACAGAAGTGTGAGAGCAAATGATTTTTAAAACCTCTGTAAGAACACTGAAAATTCAAATAAGCCAGTGATTTAAGGCTATTAAATGAAAGCTGTAAATTTAAAAAAGTTAAAGTGTCTTACAAACCACTAAAAAAACTGCAGGAAGTTATTTTCGTAACGCAGGTTAGGTCACTTTTTCTATTATATTTATTCCCTTAGGCATGTTTAAAAGGTTTACCTGTTCTACTGTGTCATATAATGGGTGTTTCTGAAATACTTGGCTTTACTATTGGAGTGCATTCTTACAACTATAAAAAAAACTTCTACGCCATCTTTAAACACGTCGTTTTCGATGTATGTCTCGCAGATCACTTAAACTCGACAAACTGTTGTTTATAAAACCATTTTTAAAGTAATGTGTATGCTACGGCAGTGAATGATAATGGCGGAACTGCGACAGAGGGTATAAGTCGTGTTCGATTTAATTGGCAACATTCCTCGAATTTTTAGCGAGTACGACAATAGGACAACATTGGGTATTTCTTGTAATATTTTTCAAAATATTAATATGTAACACTGAAATCAGCTATCTGTAAACACTTTCCTGTGGACGGCTTCAGATTTTACAAATACAAATTAGGATTAGGTTTTGAGTTTAGATATTATTCTTATCCTTCTTCACCCAAATTAAAATGGACCATAACTTAGAAACGTCGAAAGATGTGTATAAAATACATCCCTCGAGTGGAGTAGTCTATTCCAGAAACATTCTGAATGTCCTACTTCATTTTTGTTAACATTTATTTTGTGCTTTGGAAGAAACGATTAGATCTCATGTAATATGTATTAACCTAAATCCATCTTAGAGATCATTAAAGATCCTTTATCATTAAAGAATTAACAAGAATTTGACTATGCCCTGCGTCTGTATTATCAAAGCATTGGGAAGCCATCAGAACGCCTGTCGGAATGATAAATATCTACCCACGTCGTCAAACAAGGACTTTCTAACAGAATTAAATTAAAATCGATAACGCCTATAAATTGTAACAACGGAATGAAATTGATGATCATGTTGGCCTTAACACTACAATCAATATGTTGAGTCTAATTATGGAGAAAGACTGTTGATTTCTTCGCACTTTAACTTTAAGTTTCCATGACAAGACAACCCCCTCCCCCCAACCCCAACCCCAACCCGTCAATATGTAAGGCAGTGGATTTCAGTCGACTACATACAAGAGCGCATTTTCTCGAATAAATAAAAAGTAAAATAATACAAATTCTTGCTACTACTGAGTTCAGAATCTTTTATCTTCCAATGTCCTGTCTAAAACATCTCTATTATATAACAGAAAGATTGATGTCCAAATTACGCAGTACAGCTAGTATAACAAACAATTGAGACGTGCGTCACAAAACAAGATTTCATAATAAGTTATTTTATGGTGCAGACGCTTTCTTGAAAAAATGACATTTGATCAGATGGCCAGAAAATTAACCGCTCATAAGAAAGAATAAAATTCAATACCTTGTTTAAAAAATCTACGTCTGTTCTCTATTCAAAATATATTACATTTACCTCAAAAAATTTATCTACAATATACATTTTAATATTATCCCCAGTATTACTGTCACACATCCTCAATTAACAAATGAAGAGACCTAAGTTTCACACCCGTAAAGGCAAGCCGTTAAATTATCTGTCGTTATCTTCAGGTTTTTAGGCAAGAGAAAAGAAGATAAAACAATTCTTGGCGATGAAAAGCTGCAAGCATTACTGGAACTTGTTCTAAAACGTGATACAGAAATATCTGAAGCAAAACGACGGAACAAGACGCTGCTAACAGAGAACTAAATAAGCTATAAGCCTATGTGGAGCATTGGACAATTCCACTGTCGTGAAAATTTACACAGAGGATTTCCCGCATTTCAGAGAATGTTACGTGCACTATTGTGCCCACTTCTCTTCCCCTTTTGTTTCAAGAAGCTTCTATTTCTCCATTCATACAGAATGCGTTAGTGATGTGAATAATCATACGATTCTTTCCCCCCTTGATAATGAAAGCGGGATTTGTAGAGTGACAAAGTACTGTTCGTTCCTCTGTATTTGTTACTGGTTAAATCGCATTTTATTGTCATTTCTGTTCTTTGTAACAAAAAATAAATACATTAAATCCATACGTAAAGACAAAAGAGCACATAAATAATTTTAAGAAATTAATTCGATTACGTCATTGACAAATTTCATAAACGTCCCAACAACTATATGGGTCTTACAATATCGTTATATGCACAATACATTTCAGGTTATAATTTAATAATATTATCAATCATATGTTAATTATTCTTAATTCAATCGTTTATTCTTTATTATTAGTCTGCTGTATCAACAGCCAGAAGGCCAATTACGAATACAGCACAGAGATTAAATATCAATAATAATGAGTACCAGATCTGTTTAATTTCTCGTGGCAAATAATGTATTGAAATTTCTGTGATAAACGCAGCAAACAACATATTACGTTCAAGTGTCGGGCCTAATGCTTGTATTCATTGCTGTTACATTTTCAATCAACACTTAACACATTAAATCCATCAAACACGGCGTAATTTATTATTTATTCCCTACATGTGCTGGTCATCGTCAGCGGATTAAAATATTTAGCTATTAAAATCGATTTTCATCAAAGTTTTCTGTCTACCGTTGGAATCATCCCACGTAATCCATGTTTTTTTGTAATTTATTTATTTACATGTGATTTATTCAATAACGTTGTGAGTAATTTAGACTATACAGCGACAAATGTTAGAATGATTAACAAAATTTTGAAATTATGTGATAGTAAAACGGTCGTAGGCTAGTTCAAGGTACCATCCCGGTATTTGCCTGCAGGGAGTAAGTAAAACCACGAAAAAGCTCTGTCAGGACAGCTAGTCAAATTTTTAATTCAGTACTCGGCAAAACTTGGAAGCATCCGAGAGCCCTTACATTCTTCTCGAAACGAAAACCATCTGTTCGGGATTTTACATTTCCCCTTCAGCTTCAGTAGAATGACATATCTGCATATTCTTTTATCAACATACCAGACAAATGCCACCAGGGGGGCAATTAGGTTTGTTCCGAAAACTTGATAAACACCAAGTTACTGGACGCTAGGTTACGAGAATTTCATTGCTAAACTAAGTTCCCCCTACCACCACCAGTCAACGCTGAAGTCCACCACTGGACAGTCCAGAGGCAGTTTCACGAAACACCCGTCGCGGTGAGACGTTGAGATTACAAGCCTTAACGATAGAATGGTCGCCGTCAAGCAAATTTAAAACGGTATTCGAACTGGGAAGTTACTAAGGAAAGACAGTGCAACACTTAAAACCATTGTTATTTATATAATAAATAAGGCAGAGCTTAAAAATCACATCACTACGTTTACGGAAAACTTCCACTACTGCACAAATTATCAAAATGACATTACTTCTTCACTGGCTAATCATACACAGATATTCATAAATCTGTCAATAACACAGTAAAAATATTATTTTACTCGTATATACAAAATACACATTCAGTGGCTTTCGTTATACACAGGGGGTTTATTTCCTGAGAATCTAGAAACGGGAAAACGTACGATAACAAGCAACTTTAATACTGAAACACTATCAGAGTCATTTACTGGTACTCGTATCATACGCATCTAATTTCCTAATAAGCATGGAGAAGGTTCGAAGCCGGTAATATGCTTTAAAATTTGCCCGCAGATATGATACTGATGTTCCTCACATTAATTAAATAAATCAGATGATATGCGAAAAAGCAAACAGCGAAACCGCGTGTAATGATAGTCAACTGTACACGCACAACAGCTGTATAGAAAACAATCAAGATATCTGATATCACGAACACTTCAGCCCAGAGTGATTCAACTATGACTCGGATTATAATGGTTGGTCAATAAATCGTCTTACCTGTTTCATATTACGTAGCATTCTCGAGGTAATCCCCCTCCCCCACTCAATATGTACGCATGGAGGACAGAAACATGATAGGTCTATTTCTGTGGGAAAACGACAATCGATATACATCACTGTTCGCGAGAAACAAATATCCACGCCAAATTTGTAGACTAACTCTTTAAAGCCTAACGGTATAGTCGGCGAAGTAGTTTTTGGCCGGTGGAGAAGCTAGCGGACGGGCCTAGTCTGTGTACCTGAGGTGGCACGGTCAGTGCATTTCTTTTGTTTTGGTGTTCAGTCAGACAAGCTCCTCTGTGCAGTCAGTGACTCGCTCCTAGCCTTCCCCTTGAAAATTCCACCGGCCAAAAACTATTGTTTCGACTATAACTGCATTTTGTGTTTCTGTGTTTGTATAATTATGACTGTAAACAGCGACTGTTTTATTAAAAATCATTAATTAACCACTGAATCATTGTAATGATAAAGTGTCTTGTTTTCTTTTCGGTAAGAAATGAATTCTTAAATAATATTTAGGCGATCATCTATTCCAAAAGGTTAAAGCAGGTACAGTGAATTCTTGTGACTTTTTGATGACGTGCACTTCAGTTTCAATGATTAATGACATTGACAATTTATGTTCCTTGTGATAATACATCGGCTACGCTGCACAACACGTTTCAAGGCAGTTTCTCGACATTATTCAGGATGCGCTACAAAACGTGCCAGGTCAGACAGCCGGATTTGTAGACACTAACAGGATAAAGTGAGAGCTGGAGACCAAAAACATACATCTACTTAACAACAACAACAAAGAAAAATCTTCAAACCGTTCGCTGGCGGATTTGTTGATTACATAATTCATTCGTTTATCAATTAAAACTGACTACTACTAAGTACTACTACGTCAAGAAATTATTCGTCTTTTAAGGAAACTGAAGGTATGTCATCGTATTCACGACAGCTCACCACCGTTTCATACCCTGAGGCAGATAAATCCAATCCACATCCTTTGCCTTTATTTCTCTAAGATCTGTTATAATAAAATCCAGCCATACGCTCCTAGCTTTTGGGGTCGTCTCTTCATCTCAACATTTCCAACCAAACTTCTGTAGGCATTTATCGTCGTTTGATGGATTGAGCCAATTAATAGACTGCTCAATTTCATTGTCAATGCAGGTGGTAAATAAAGTTACCACTAGTCTTTAAAGGGTTAATATTAAATAACGTTTCATAATTTACAGCTGCAACACCGTCTATATAACATATTGATTAAGAGTACAAAGACCAGTGGTAAATAATGGTTTAGAGGTGCTAATTACATGACATTCTTCAGCGGGCCGACGGTGGTAGTTGAAGAAGTGATTAATGGTACAAAGAGCGCGTACTACAAGTGACATCCTTCAATTTTAAGGCGGTGTGTAGTTCATACGATAACGGGGAAAGTCTGAGTGGTGAGCCCTACGAGGTCAGTTAGTCTTGTCGGAAATTAGAGTACTTCAGTGTACTTGAGATGTTTTCTAAATTATATATTTGTACTATTAATAAACACAGACTGATAAGGATAACATTTAGACATGACAAACGACGTGATGATGTGGGTTTTAATAATATGGTTCAGTAAACGACCCAGCGGCGGTGACTTGTAAATATGGTGATAAACCTCAAGCTTCCATACGGGTAATTTCTTGTCTAGCGCAACTGTTAGCTTCTCAAGGGATATTTCAGATTATACTCACATAATAAAACATGTTAATAAATGTAAGGAATAAACCAACTTAAAGGCTGTTTTTTTTAACATAAATATCTTCGGCTTAAGTAACAAATTCTAACAAAATTGTAATAACCTAACTAAACGTTGTCACGGCGATAAGAGAGATAAATACAATTCGTGGTTTATCCGTATACATTTATAAAATAAGAGTTTATTTTCCCCCTTTTTTCAATGCAAAATGTAAACACAGAAAATTTTAATAAACGTGAACGCCAGCGACAAATACGAATCTCATTAAAGTGATAAAAATATTTTTAAAAGAAACGAACTAAATATCACTCACACCATAAACCACTCGAGTTTTTTCAGCAAACTAAAATTTAAGTAAAACAAATATCAAACGTACATAAACCCAGTACATAAAAGTAATTCTTGTAAATTTGCAATCACTGTAACCAATTTTTCAAACAGATCCCCGTTTACTGGACTCTCCATTTACCGTCGTCATACAAACAATCAATGAATACAACAAGTCTCGAAACCGTTTCTAAATTAAAGAAAGCTTTAGCCCATTTTAACTTTCGAACCAGTCACTAAACTCAGACGTTACGTAAGATTACTAGATACAACACAAATGTCATACGATCTATGTAACGCAGAAAATTTAATGTCGCCCTTCAATGAAGAACTAATGCTTTGAAGTCAAACCTCACCTAAATAACTTAAAAACTTCAGTCCGTGCCGCAAAGAAAACATCGCATTTCCATTACGAAGATCAACTGGTTAATGCTGTTTACGGAAATAATCGCTGTTTAATATGAAAATCACATACCCCAAAAGAGATCTGTCTGCAAAATGCAGAGTTACGTTTCTGATCGTCAAATCCGTGCTAAAAGAAGTTACAGCTAGAGTTTGATGTTTACCACTCCTACATATACAGAAAGAATGTGTGCCTTTGATTCTGCGATTACAAACTATACTGACATCTGCAGGTCTACGCGGTTTTCCTCAGTTTCGACAAGATATATAATGCCTTATAGTTGACCACGATGGTTTCATTTCACATTATTAGTTAAACAAATTCATGATCAACCTACGATTTTACGCTACATGAAATGAGCAGCTGAGAAAGGTTGTTAAAAATAAACGAATAAATTATAGTTCTTATTTAAAAATGTATTTTATAAACAGCCAACTATTATGGCAATACTTTCATAGTGCCTTATGTTCACACATTACAAGCGTCAATGTTGACGGACATTAACTTTTGTGTTGAAGAGAAACAACCAATTAATTCCTGCGTTATCTTTGAAAACCACATATAAAGTAGATAAAATACGAAAACATCTTCACTGAAACTAAAGAGGGATTTCTACCAAACGCACCCCTCCGACTCCAGACTCCATCCAATTAACCACATGGGAAAAATAAGTGACCATACAAACAGGTAAATAAACAAAGATATATGTTCGCCGAAATAATGTCAACACATAAATATTTAAACCCACAAAAATTTCTGAAATATGTAATAATAATTCTACGATGGGAAACTATTATTTCGGGGGATAAATTCAGATAAATTGTAAATTTAAAGGGGTACGGCTGTACTCACCCCTGCCAAACACAGTGTGGCCCGTCCAGATGAGGAGAACAAGGACGAACTGAATCCCCATGGTTGTCTGAGCAACACGAAAATTCGGCGAAGATGACAGGCGTCAATTCTGTCAAAGGTCACAACTTAAAATAGTCACAATTCGTATTTTACAATATTTCTTTATAAAATAGTCACAATTCGTATTTTACAAAAAAAATTTAGTTTGTTTGGCAAAACAGCACGTCACAAAACTAAATATATAGAAATCACACGAAAATGTTCTTCTTTAAATTTATTTCACTTTTCTTTTCATAAACAGAAACTGAATAAATCAGACATAAGTTAGTTTTAATTTAACCACAGTGTTTTGCTTGAAATCTAATTGTAAAATTATTATACTGACTGAGAATGCAAATAATTCCACACGCTGCAAAACGTTCTACTATTTATATCTTACGCTTCATACAATGAGAGAATACCTAATTGTTTTGCAAAGTGTCACTTGTACAATAGTTTAGAGCACATCTGATATAAGACGAATTTATCTGTGGGAGGATAAGTTAAATAATGAAAATAATTTAACGCATAGTTGACATGCGGATAAGGGTCATCAAAGCTTCTTGCCTTCCGCCTATGTTCAGTTAGTACGAGACGCCGTCTGCTTGCTTATTGCAGCACGCCGCGCGTTCTACCTCACTACCGCGAGACTACTGATCGGGTTAGTCAGAGCTCAGTCTTTCGCGGGCTAAACTCTGTATTGCAGCCGCGCCTGCGCAGTGAGGTGCCTAGAAGCCTGCCCTTGTGAGAGCAACTGCGCAGAGCGAATGGAGATGCAAAGTGGGAAAACTGGGAAGCGAAAGGAAGTAAACGTTAGTGAAATGGGAAGACCAGAGATTGAGGGAGTCAGAAACATGATTTTGGGCAAAGGAAAAAGGAACAAACAAAACGAAATCCGAAGAAGTAACAGGAGAATGGAGAAAATTACAAAAAATCAGAACTTGTATATTCGATTGATGTTGACTGTCTTGGGTTACGTACAAACATGTCAGTATTATTTCGTCTAAATGTGGGTTCTGCAGGATTTTCTATAAGATTTTAGAGAAGGCAACAGAAGTAAATCATGAATGGCATGGGGCATGTAGCACGCATTAAAAGACAAAAAAATACACATTAAATTTTTATAATAAAATCTTAAGTAATGATATTGTTTCGAATAACAAAATAATATTAAAATAAATCTTAAAGACATAAAATGTAAAATTGTAAACTGAATTCAATTGGCTCAATACAGCGACCAGTGACCGACTGTTATAAACATTCCAATGAACTTTCAGATTCCATAAAATACGGAGATTGTTTTGACTACTTAAGTAGTGACTAACTTCGTTACACGAAGTTGGCTACAGCAGAACTGCTTAGTACTTATTACCTACGAATCTCGAATTATCAATTCAAATATTTAAACATTTAAATTCATATATTTATTTTATTGGTTAGTTATTAGTGACTCATTATTACATTTTAACCAACATCACGAATTGGAAATCATCTTAAAAAAATTGACAATCGTTCAGCTTACTAAGATATCCAGTGCCTTTAATATTCCGCCATTTTACCATATCTTGAGTCAGATGAATGCGTCATATACCATCACATCCCTTCTTCAAGATATATGTTAATGTTGACCTTCCAATTATAACTTGATATCCCAGTGATGTATTTGTTTCTGACCTTACGACCTGAGTACTATTATAATCGCCGACTTTGTATCAAAACTCTTAAACAGTACCCTCATTCAAATCATAGATGAAAATGTAAATGTCTGCTGCTGTCTACCAGACAGAAATCTCACGATTCTGAGTTGATCCGTTCTTTTTTTTATTCCCCTGAGAGAAATCTGAAAACCGAGAACAAACGTCATTACAGTCCACATCCCCTCGTTTGCTATATATTTATATTACGTCAGTGTCATTTTAACCAATTAGGCCAGACATCAGAGCAAAATTTTTACGCTTCTAACAGGCATTGTAACGCAAGCTATAGAAATCCCGCAAATTTGTCACCCTCCTCCTAATGTTATCATCCCCTAACACTGTACAGGGGGTAATAAGAGGGAAGCTGTTTCAGGATAAAGAAAATAGTTAGCAATAGACATACGGAGGGTCAGTGAGAATAATATGTGCCCCCTGAGACTTATATAAGTCCGTAGAAGGAAGTATCGTTTGCGTTAAGAACCCCCCCCCC
>NW_019060004.1:125996-141207 GCF_000696155.1 Zootermopsis nevadensis | reverse complement strand
AAAGAAGGTCTGAGATTCCTTGTAACTTCAAAATGGCACAGATGGTCTGAACGTGAAAGTGAGTTAAATAATAATAAATAAGGAGGATGTTGCCATTCACTTTAGAACAATTTACCTTGCCATTAGGGGACTGATTTAGACGTACTGGTGGCCTATGCTATATCCAAGTTAAGGGACGTTGTAACAAATAAAAATAGGCCTAAATTATAAAGAAAATTTTTAATATTTTAAACTTGCTTTAAACACAGAAAATTTTAAATGAGAATTTATTACTAAAGCAGAAATGCATGACAAGTTTTGTAATTTGTTGAAGATAAATTCGGTGTTTTAAAATAATAATAATAATAATAAATATTCTACTATTAGGCAGCTAATAATATGAGGCTCTAAGCTGTATATTATTTAGTTTTCAGATAAATCTGTCAGCCACATATCCTATCGAAAATATATTAACATTAAATATATAGAAATATAAATTTACTTGTTGGCCATTGTGTTTAAAGAAAGGACGTGCAGCTATAATACCTGGTGGAAAATATACGATAATTCGGACATAAACAGTCCAAGCAACAAACATCAAATAATCGCTGATCACGAAGTTCATAATTATATCCTTTAGACTATTTTGGTTCTCATATCAAGAAAGGGAAAATGTGCGAAGCAAGTAGCACGTATACCTGATATATCAACCAAGTTGAAAAACTGTTGCGGTAGGAAACTTTGAAGATACAACTAGAGAGACTCAGATATAGATGGGATGATAATATTAAAACTGATTTTTTAGAAGAGAGTCTGAAGAAGTACAATGGACGAACTGAACTGGTTCAGGTTAGGTCCAACAGTGACCTGACAATCATCTGGTTTCCATAAGAGCCTGGAGTTTCTGGGTTAGGTCAGTAACTACCAACATTTTTCTTCCTTTCCTGACAGCAAAATCTGTGTGTGCATAGTTTGAGAGTCCGTGCTAGTTAGTCGTACAAAGTAGATTCCAGAAATCAGTATAAACTATGTTGGAGGATTTTCAGAAGCTCTGAGCCTGGCACTTGTGCCCAATTAAACGGGACGACGTACGAGCCCACACGCAGTACTTCGACACACCGGCACGGAAGGGGGAGGGGAGCTTTTACGAAGCCAAAGTAGCTCTCCATTTGGCTCAAGTGAACGGGACAGAAATACTAAACTACCTTCATCTTTGATATATTTAATTACTCTCATTTCGTCTATGATTATTTTATGTTTAGCCATTATGCCCTTGTTGCTCTTTAGTGTCTTTATTTCCCTTTGACTTTTATTTATTCACATATTTAACAATTTTTGTCTTTCGCCCTTTCTTTCTTTCTTTCTTTCTTTCTTTCTTTATCTTCTATTCCTTCATTTTGTCTACCTTTCCTTCCCGCTTTTCAGCAGTTCTTTCCTAAATTCCTTCTTGCTTGAATTTACTTAATTTTTAAATTCATTTTGTCCAACAATCCAGCAGTCTACACATTTTTAGTCTTTTTCCTCTTCCTTTTTTCATTTTTGATCTTAATTTCATCATTTAATTTTAGCTGCTTTCCTTTATGTAGGGTTGCCACAATGGAATTGATACCTTGGAGGTAGGATAAGAACATAAATATTTATTCTCGCCTTCAATAAACATAAATATTATACGATATTAACTTTTATAAATACCACCTCGCGAGGTTCCTTGGAAACATTTCGACAACTTTCCAAGCATTCTTTACTTCGGCACGAGGTGGATGTCATAGTTAATCCAAATCTCCGGGCAATTTAGCCTCGAGAAAGAGCCCTCATTTTTAACCTACATGATACGAGGCTGGATGAGCCTTGGAGTTGGTCTGGACGTGGTAGTGGAGAGAAGGCTTATTTATTCCTGCCGAGAACCGAACTCTGAATGTGTTAGTGTAGAGGCCGAGCGAGAAGTGCTGGCACTTGCGCAAAAGTCTGATTTTACATCGCGCATTTAGGTGCCACGACTACTCGCGCGACCTCTACTATAAGCGTGTTGTCATATAAGGAATGTTGAAAACCACAAATGGGTAAATGTTAGGTTGTTAAGTTCCTGGTTCATGGATACTGCAGTGCGGAAGACATACACAAATTCAGGGAACAGGCTACAATTGTTGTATATTCTAAAAATAAATGGCGGAAGCAGATACATAAGTGAAGTTTCATGCAATGAAAACATGAAGTAAAGCTTCCCCTGTTCCCAAGCACCATCACGTAAGGCGTAAAGGGAGCATGTAAGTAAAACTCCACATACCCTACACCCCGTCAGACGCGTTGCAGATGAGCTAACCTGCTTGATGCATTGTTAGGATATAAACAGAATTCTCTCCACAACTTTTAATTAGCAGGAACAATAATCAAAGTACTAGGAACACACACAGAGCAAGGCTGTCAGCGAATCCGCTGCAGCAGCAAGGGGAATTGTATATTTATTAAGTTAAAAGCTCGTTCCACATTTGAATTACAACGGATATGAGATTCCAACATAAAAGAATACTATTGTTATCTAAATGAATTAATGTTTTGTTAGTATAAAAATTTCATCGTGGTACACACACATAAGACATCTGTGGCTAAAATTACAGCGATGAAAAAATAGGCCCCGAATATTTATTACAAAAGTTTTTATAATAAAAAATTCCGCATTTGCCGAAAATACAACTAAATATGCTTCAAGGTAAAAGTTTAAAACAATGTTTACTCTGTCCATATGAACTACGACATAAAGGTTTTTCGAGAGTTTAGTAGCAAAACTTTTACTTCGCGGAGGAGTTGAGAGGTCATCTACAAGTGTCGGCCGCTTTACTCCCAACTAAAGAGCAACTGGTAACCATAGGACTCGATTATTCACCCCACAGCCCGTTAAAGAGACCCACCCAGTTCGTGGAATCAGACTCAGTCATGGAAAGCCCCCTATCTGGCCTAACCACGGCGGAAAAACTACACTAAAATCCAGACAATATGACATGTAATTCTTGCGCGTATTACAGCAAAACCAATCAGCGTCAGTTAGAATTAGCTATCGGTACTGTACGCTTCGTCTCGCGAAAGAACTGATTTTCTAAATCGTACTGCTGATGCGTGCAGTGTTCAGCGTATGACAGTGAAGGTAATTTACCTGGAATAAATGCGCGCCAATTAATAAGTTAACAAATGTGAGTACTGATAAGTAATAATACACGTTTAGCATCACAATGCATGTAAAGTTGAGTGAAATCAATCTGGCAACATCGCAGTCTATGTGCAATAAGCCACTATTTACTCGCCGTCTTATTTCATTCCTACTTTAGGTTTAGAGCACAAATAATATTGTTTGAATGAAGAAAACTAACTGTGGGTACAAGTTGTCTATTCCCCACTTCGTCTTCCTGTGATAAAATAGTCGAAAGAAATGGAGAAACAGTCAACTACGGGTCCTAACCATCAACGAATTTCGATGGCAATGCTTCGTCACTGAAGGGGCCTTCCGCTTCGATACTTCCCCTCTCCCTAGGGGGTTAACACCGCCTGAGTAGCGTCAGACACAGGACCAGCTACGCGCACCACAGGACAAGGTGAAACCTACCTTGCTGTCTGCCCGACTGTGTCCAGCCAAAAGATAAAAATAAAGCAAGTCTAGTGTTTAGTCACTTCAAGAAGATCAAACTACAGATTTGTCTTTTTCTTATATTATTTAATATGACTGGTAGTCTGGAAAAGACAGGGGAGGAAACGTTCAAGGCCACTTCCGTCTTTTTCCGGTTTTTTCCTTCCGTCGTCCTTTCTTCACTTCTTCCTCCTTTATCCTGCGTCTCTTATCTTCTACCATTCTATTTATATTTTCATTCGTGTTGTAACAGTTAAAACTACACAGTCATGAAAATCACTTTTTTTAAAAAAAACTAAAACTGTGGTGCTTCAGAAAAACACAAGAGAACTAAATCTCCGGTTAGTTAAATCTGACGTTTCTTGGCTGCCTTTGTTTCCAGCACAAGATAATCATTTGCTTCGAGTAAAGAACTGTCACTCGCCATCATGTTTCCAGTTTTGTTAAGTCTAGATTAGAAAAGATAACGGACTCTATAAAATTCAGTTCTTCTTGGAAAGCAATGTTTCTCAACCACAAATTAGTGTCAGTATCACAATCAAACCCTCGAATGATATGAGATTAGAACAGCAATTTCGATTCCATTTTTATTCTAACCAACCAGTTCTTACGTAATGAATCTCGAAGATTCACACCCGCCGTTGAACCAACGTGAATCAGAGAGCTACCTAACAAACAAACTAAAGAAAGTAACCAACCAACTATCCTCTCAACCTACCAAACAACTAACTTTTCCAGCAATATTATTCGAAAATTAAACATTGCTAGTATCATTAATAAAATAGTGAGCTACACCATGACAATTAGATTCTTTTGATGTAATAAAACCCCATTATCATTCTTGGTTTCGTATGAACTGTCACTCCCAATTGGCCGTTGATTAAAAAAGATTCTAACAAAATTTGTATCCTAAGGCGAACATTTCATATTGTCTACATTTTCTTCACACGCCCTATTGTCCTCTATATAAAAGAGAACGTTCTCACACAAACATTTTAATGTCATGCTGAAATATGAAACTGATGTTGAGTTCTGCTCCTGAAACTTGCCGGAGGCATGACACAAACCTATCCCTTTGCTTTTCTTCTTTCCATCTGCAATCCCTTTGTTTGATTATTACGAACACATCTCTGTCTGTATTACTACACGTATATGCAAAAATATATCCATCTGTTGGTCTCTGAGACTGGCAGTCAAATTCAAAAAATGTAAACGGTGTTGCAAAATTTAGGTCATAAAATTTGCATTTCTTCGTGTAGACATTCGAAGAAATTTCTTAATAATTACTTCTTCTTATTACATCCGTTTATAAGAGAGACAGTGAACCCCCAGATATAATTTCTCTTCAACTTTGTACCCCCGAAGTTGTTGGTATATAATTCAAGTTATACATAGTATATAATCTACATCAAAAATAAATTAAATAAATTACATTACTTATTATTCAGTGTTTATCATATTTTTTTTTTTAAATTTCACGTACCCCCTAAGATATCTTCGCGTACCCCCGGGTTTACGCGTACCCCAGGTTGTATACCACTGCTCTAAACGACTAATATTAAGACACATGTAAAATTCCGGGACTAATTTATTCTTGTACTGTTCAGCTTGCATTTATGAATATTAAGAATATAAAACAGACCAGAAGAACACATTCAATATTCCATACATGTATCATCTAGTGATAGAAGTATAAATTTTAGCATTGAATAAAATTTAACAAATTAAATAGTTATTTTAAATCACCTAAGTGCCCATTCTTCACACGTTCATTGTTTAAATAAACTGTACTGAGATAATCACTTTCCTCTTTTATTATAATAATCTTATTAATATATATTTGCACTGACCAGAGGAAAAAAAGTTCTTATAGTAATCTTTTAGAACGCCTTGCACAAAGAGTAACAGCGCACATGAATCTCTTAAATGACACAAATGCCACTGCAGTGCACGGAATAGATAATAAAGTATGTACATTTATCGTGAATAGAAACAAAACCCGATATTACTCACATTCTATGCCATTTATCGCCGTAGCACCGCACGATATCGATTTATGCATTAAATCGTGTACCGTTATCGGACTATGAAACATTGATGGGAACAGATCGCTTTATGCATTAAAACGGCATCAACTTCAGTGAAAGAACAACATAGAAGAGACGTAGAAAGAAAAGGTTATGCTGAAGAAATTTATCAGTTTTTGAAAAACATACACGCCATCAGACCGGACGTGATTTCTACTTATGTCGGGCTGAGTTTGACAGAAATCCCGAAAAAGTTCATACATTTTATTTGTATTATGAACACGTTTCATAAAACTGTAACAAACATATAAGCCTATGACTACTATAACAAGTGTGCATCTGACTTCGATGGCCTAATTATACCCCTGGCATTCCCACCAGCCACGCCCTTCGTCAACAAAACGCCTCTGGCTGTTCAAAATCATCTCGCATTGGCACAGTCAATAGCGTAACGACACTTCAACACCATGAATCAGTGTTATCGGACTCCTTGTGACACCCTTTTGATTCTCTAATGAAAGGGTAGGTAGTCAGTGAGGGGTCGCGGTTGCAGTTGATCACACCCACCCTGGTGTTACCGTTCAGCTTAACCTACTCGACCCTAAAGAACCATCCTCCAATCAACATTTCTCGATGTCTTTCTTTTTTCGTCGGTTTTTTCATCTCTTATAAGACTCTAGCATCTCAAGGACGTAAAGATACCGACGTTAGTCCCCTCGGCTGAAATGCCATGTGAACTTGTACGTTTCTGAGTAACATACCGTATCCATCTTCAAGGATGAATCACTTCAGCAAGTCAACAAGGCTTTATAACCCAGAAGACCAACATCGACAATCCATCTCTTGATCCGGGTGGATAGACAGATACATAATGTAAAAGTATAACCAAAACGTAATAGATAAAAGAGGAAACGAGAGAAAGACTGATGATGAGAAAGAAAAGAAGAAATACAAATGTGTTTTAAGTCACGTTAAATTTACCGAAGAGCAGAACGATAAGTCATTCTGAATACAGTGGACGGATAAAATTTATTTCTTCAGGAAGACAGTCTCATGACCAAAAGCTGTAGGCCAACGTAACAGGACAACTGAGGAAGGAGAATGCATAACTTTCTTCAGTTCTAGGACACAACTGTGAATTTTGCGGAATGTAGCTGAAGCCGATGACTTGTACTGCAGATTTATGTTGGTCACTGTTTTATAAATGACGGCACGCTGAAGGTTTCGACCTCAAATACGCATTGTTGTGAAGTTGTGTGCGTTCGTGTGCATAATTTATTTTCATGTTATTCTTCGTACTTGCTTAACATCTTAAGAAAATAAAGCAACAGATAAACAAGGCTGCAAGAACAATTAAAATGACGAGCCATACACAAATACTCTATGGCGCAGAATCCTTTCCGAGAAGCTAATAGTCGCTCGAGTTGTAAACAGAATTTCCTGCCTCTTATAAAATATAAAAATTAATGATGTGCACCGGGTATTGGTTGCGAAGCCTGAGGGGAAGAGACCTCTGGGGAGACCTAGACGTAGATGGGAGGATCTATGGGAGATAGGAGTCGAAGGAGACTAGATTTCGTTGGCCCAGGACAGGGTCCGGTGGAGGGCTTCGGTTAAGTCGGTGATGAACCTTTGGGTTCCCTAAGCCGGCTAGTTAGTTATTAATTTCCGTGTTCACATGAGCCCGCCACTAGTCTATATCATCTAACCCTGTTTGTCTAACCAACATTTTAAAACTATTCTCCCATCTGTTCTTAGGTCTCCGAAGTGATATCTTTCCTTCAGGTCTTCCATATAAAATTCTGTAAGCATTTCTTATTCCAAAAATATATTACTTCTAAAATATTATCAGCGAAATATGGAATTAAAAGAAAAATAACAGGTGTATATATTTTGTGATAGGCAACAAATAAAACTCAGTTATTGACCCTAAAACCTAGAAGGAACGTTACAAAGAAACAGTAGTACAGTCGGAAAAGATGAAACATATGCAAATAAGACTTTATTGCTGTTATTACATTTCATGTGCTTTTATTAGACTGTAGAAACCAGTCTGAATACGAAATGTCGCGGTAAGCTTCAACACACGTCACGACACACAGACTGAGAAACACTGATTTATGTTACTGTCCGGGGCGTAAGAAACGCTTGACACGTAATCAGCAGGTGTGGGTTAGGTTCCTGGCTACGTCACTTAAACTAATCGGCGGGGGTTCCTCAAGAAAATCACTCGAAATCCGACCCCTCTGAGAAAGCACAGCGGGAGACGTCAACATTGTGGGATCTCAGATTTATTCAAAGCAAGCAAAGAACACCGTGTCTCTATTTATTACAGTCCCTCCGAAGAATTAATGGTTTATTTGAACACACAAATTTCGCTTTCAAGTCTATTTTGTCATCAGGCAAGGTATATTGGATGTCTGAACTCTACGTAGCCTGTGCCAGTACAGGCAACCTCACAATGCTCTTATTTATACCGGTGACCAACGATTAAATATAAACACATGTGGCACAGTTAGACAAAGTGGGCAGACAGATGAAACACTGCCCACTGACACTGTTCGGACACTGTCAATGTTTCTTATAACAGTAGAACAATCAGTTAGTAAATATGTACATTAATACAGTGCGTTTACTGTAAGAAGTAAAAATGTAATTGTGTTTAATTATTCTTTGTCTGGACTTTTTCCATAGTCCTTGTTTAAAAGAAGAAACAACGACGTTTCGGAAACTGGCACTGTTTCCATCTTCAGGCGAGTGGTACCTACTCAGTTGGGTTCGTAAGATAGAGCTAAATGTTCAGCACTACTAAAACAAAAGCTCTCCGTGACTAAAGCCCAACTTGTGTGCGATGAATGCAAGCCAACTCATCAGACATTTCCTTAAAATCATTATCAATGTTACTTCCGTCACAGCTGAGCACGCGTTAGTTGTAGAAGTTGGCAAAACTGACTGTGGTCTGTTGTGATTTATGTCAGTCCTGACGATAAATTCTGAGACACTTCCTTAAAATAGGTCACGACCGATTTGTTCCATAGCACAGAACGTATTTACTTGCAAATGCGTCGTCAAATATATTAATAAAGTGCTCCTCAGGCACTACCCTACAAATGTAGGATTTTAACATAGCAATTAAAAAGAGAAATGGGAAATAAGAAAAAAGAGAAAAAGGTGATAAAGAAAGGTAATAGGCCTATATGAAGAACAGAAGAACCAAGAAATAATTATAGTGTAAAGTAGGAGGATGAGCAAGGAGGAAAAGAATAAGAGGAGAATTAGAGAAAAATGCGGCTAGAACGCTGTTCGTACTCGCTGACGTAAAGTTTCAAAAACAAATCGTGTGAAGTGGACGTCAGTGTTGCAAAGTCAAGTGAAAATGGCGGACAGCAGACACTCAAGTGTCATTATCACCTGTGTGAACCACAAAAGAAATCTCACATCTACAGCTTGCTACATCTTAACAAAGTGGAATGTTGTCAGGTTCTCTCGGCCAATTTCTGGACTTGGTTCGATGATACGGAATATAACGTGATTGGCCACGTATCAGGGTTGCGTTTATGAGAAAAATAGAAATGTAATCTCATAGAATTCGCAACAAACATATGTTATTTGATAATATAAATGTATTATTCACTTGGTTACATTCACACACTACAGCAACTGCCGATATTTATAAATCTGCGAAAGATAACAATTATGATAGAATAATCAGTAAATAATGAACATTGGGGGGGGGTATGGAGGGAAGTGGACCTGGTTTAGTAACAAGAACTGACACATATTTTGAACAGTGATAGACAGACTTAGGTAAGTAGTGAGCCTCGAACTTTAACTAAATTATTCCTAGAAAAAAGCTCCTAATACCTGTTAAACAGAAGTATGGAAAAAATTTCGAAAACTTCTATGATTTGCCATTCCAAGAAACCCCGTTTTTTAACCTATTATGTCGTCATAAATAAATTTATTTGTATGTTTCTTTGTATTTCACTGATTTATAATTCATGCAACGGCGAAAATAACTATTATTTCAGAGAACCGGTATATTTTCGTTTTTGTATCGCATTTTCGGAAATTTAATACAGATCTAATTATTTTTAAGTCCAAACATCTTTATTACGATATAAGTATTAAAGCCTTTTTTGTTATTGAAGTCTAATACGCTTTAAGGTTATTTAAATTGACCACAATTATAAATACATTTTAATGAAAGGGCATAAATTTGTTGACAGACATAATTTCTGTGGTTGTAACATGTCTCGGCTTCCCCATCTCTGTAGGGTGTAACAACTGACTCTAAACCCCCTATTATTTTTTATTTCTCCTGAACTCAGCAGGATACACCACAAGACGTACCAGGATGCAGAGGGAAGAAGAAACAGAAATATCTTACATACGTTATTTAGACCGAGAAAGGAAAAGAGAAATTACAAAAATGGCTAGTTGTAAGACAGGAATTCCTCAAGTTGTGTTGAAATATAATATAGTATCATCTAGAACTTCAGATTGACATACAAAAAGCAATGGACCGGCGGTATTCTGAGGACCACATGCTGAAAACAATTATTGTTTTCTCACAAAATTTTGTTTCGTTCCCTAATTCTTGATATTATACGCAGGTAGTATGAGGTCATATATTTATTCTTTTACAGAAAATGTTTCGAAATATAACACACACAATCATAATTTTGAACGGCAACGACCTGAGGCAGTATGCATAAGTCCCGAGAGATATCAGTTGGGAGCTGTGTTAGTCGATCTGGCTTCCATATTATCTTGAGAATTAATTGGATCACTGATTTCCTTACAGAAATATAAATCAAAAGACTCGATCCTCATCATCCTAATAAACGGTCTGAAATAGTTGTTTAAGAAATGTTCAACATTTTCATATAGGAGTTTATTTAAATACATTTTATTTATATACTTCCATGGTAACATATAAACTCTATTGAGATTTGTGATTTTACAGCAGTGACCAGACTGTAATCTTTTGGATTATGACAGTCTGCAATCTTGTAGCTACAAGAATACGTCATAACCCAAGCCACAATCTAAATGTACCTATTCTAATTTATATTGTTGAAAACCTATGAAGAGATAGGACACTATATACAAAGACAAATTCAAACCAGAAAGACCAATGGTTGTAAGCAAGAGATTCCGGTTATATCATGGAAGCGATTACTAAAATATTCTCTCTTAATTTAGGTTAGGTTGTATTGACCAAATTTATCATTCAAGACAGCTATATTATGGTGTGCACATTCTGTGGTTGTTGAGACAAATGTTGCCAAAAAATCAAGCACATATACGATTTGCCGCGGTGTTGTGCAAAACATGTTTTATATTTCGTATTAAGTGAATTCTGAATGCAGTTCAGATAAAACTAACTCCATGATAAAATGTCCTGATACCTTATAGATACTCAGGTAGGCAAAAAAGGTTTTCCCTTTCTGGAATCTAATCACTACAGTACTTACAGAAGTCCACCATTTTACCCTTCTCTGAGTCAACTGCATTCAATCAATCCATTCATAAACTACTTCATTTAAATAATTTTAACTGCTCACATCTACTACCAATTATTCTAAGTAAATATTTCTCATGAGTTTTTCAGACCCAATTTTGTAATGAGTTCTTTTATACCATGCATCCTACATATCACGTAAATTTCACTATTTTGTTTCTCCCTTTGATTAAACATGCGAGAAGAATTATAATACAACCAGAATATTATTCGAATTTGCGCTCTCAATAACCACATACGCCAACTCTTAGACAATCCCGGCTACACAAAAATGAACAAACTGTTTGAGATACTGATAATTAATCTCTCTGATAAGCATTGGGGCTTTATTATAAAAAATTATATTCTTAGAAATAATGAAGGCTAGCCCTTAGCTTAATAAAAATGAAACAATTTTTTTATCATCACCATCATCATGATTATCATCATCGTCATCAGTTAAGCAAACCCAACTGTGTGTTCCGATAGCTGCAAAATGAAAATACATTGCATACAACAAATATACTGTTTCAACGACTACAGGCATATTGGTTTCTCTGGATAGACCTATTAGGTACTGAACCTTCTTCAGATAAACACAGTCCATACCCTCATTTTCAATTTTATCACGATCTGCTCTAAAATTATTATTATTTCAGGTTTTAGACTAAATTCTTGTGCATAGATATATTACGACTTATAATCCGAATAATGAACCCGTAAATAACACCACGATGAGTGTGTACAGTTGGATAATTCTTGTCCATAATCATATTTGTTAAATAAAACGTACACAACTTTGATTTGTATAATAAACAGGTTCTTTATTTTTCATGTTTTGCATCCATCCACGTCATGCAGCTGACACTAATTACCCCGTGTGTAACTTCTGAATTTCATACAGTTTATGCACTGAAGAATAAAGACTTGCGCTCAAGATTCGTACGGAGTTCGGAGTTTAAATCGTGTAAATGCGGCGCTAATTAGCGGGAGGCCAGTAAATCTGTACAGTTCACTTCACCCACTCGCTCAGTCTTCTGTATTAATGAATGTAACATGACTGCGGCATAGGGAAATTAAGTAAGGATGAGGGAAATTCCTAATGCAACTCGATTTACGTGAAAGCTCTTCCGCGTAACTTTCCACGTCAGCATTCTACACTTCCTCTAACATACGCTTTTCTTTAAGTAATTTTCATTCTATCAAGAAAATATATTCCATTCGCTTCCGTTTCTGACAAATACAAAGTAAACATTTTTATGAAGCTAACAATGATGAATCTGAAGATAGCTGTCTTCAGGGTTGTAGGGTCATGTAGCCTGGAAAAGGTTTGCCAACGTTTCAAGGGCCCTTGTTCATCGCTCTGATGATCGAGGCAGCAGGGACCTCTGAACCGTTGGTAAACTTCTACCATACTACACGGCGCTACAACCTTGAAGATAGCCATCTTCGTAATCACTTCCCTGAGAACCTTAAATCCTACTTGATGATGAGACTATGAGAATGGTTACGCCGAGAACCTCTCTCTTTTCACTATCGAGTCCCATCAAGAGCTTGGTGATTTATGCAAACTTCCATATCTTATAACCTGGCTGTTATTCAGGAGGATTTAGGTTCAAGATATAGGTTTGCAGTGAGTAATTTAAGTGTACATGATTTTCTTCAGTTCTTCCAGGTCATGATCGCGTCTTGGCGCATTGTATTGGACTTTTTATTTATATATATATATATATATATATCGTACATAATCTCATTCGAAGCTGCTTAAAATCAGCTGTTGATATAGAGTAGTAAAATAAATCAATAAACAAAGTAATAAATATCAGAAAAAATACGACGAAACTATACATTTTATTCCAGAAGTAATGCAAACCCGAAGTTTAATGTATGATGAATGATGGTTATTAGAAATATTATAATATAATTACACAATCACGAGCAGCGAGTATAAGGAAATAGCATCAGACCACAGACTTAAAAGAATAATAATAAGGATCTGTATTTATTTGTTCGTTGTTTTATTTAACGACGGCATTAATATCTGAAACTGTAAAGGATAATCAACGAGAAATGTATGTAAATAATATGGGAGAACCGACATTTTACTGCAGCCAAAACCATTAATTTTACGTGTGTTTAAACTTTCTTTTTGTATAAAAGAAAAAGGGACAAATGACAATAGCGTTTTCCACAAGGTATATCGAACGATATTTTTGCTTCAAAATTTAATTCTGATAGTGCTGATCGATAATACAAACATAAAATAATGTACAGAGCTGTAAATAATTCTGCAGTAATGTCAGATCAAAACGCTATGCCTTCAAATATTCTAGAGTTATGAATTCGGTTCGTTGTGAATAATTCTGTTAAATATACAAAGAACTCGTTTTGAAAGCTGGGATATGTCGTTTTTATAGAAGGGTGACAGTTTAGTGTTTAGGGAGAATGTATTTTACTCCAGAAAATGCGGCAGGGGAATACAAGCACATCAGTAGAAACAGGTCGGACGGAGAAAAAAGGTTTTGAAGGGATTACATGTACCCTAAGAGCCCTTATATTAAGGGAGGTTTACCCTTGAGAGATGTGAACGTAGTGTATTAAAATAAGAGGGAAAAACCTGTAGGTTGGCTTTTTTCCAATAGAAAAGGGTGCAGAGCTAGGCAAAATGTCCTAAGCCGAATACTGAATTTTAGCCGATGAGGAAAAGCGTCTTTTTAAGACAACACAAGATCTAAACACGACAGAATGAATAATTGAACTTAGCTGATGGTCTGGCGAGGCAGGTGGGACGGGGGTGCAAGTAATTGTAGTCTCCCCACATACACACGTCACGTATAATTGGGGGCAGGAGCATCAAAAAAGGAAAACAGGGATGACAGAGATAAAAAATGGGGTGAATTTTCTCTACATCTGTGTCCCGATGCTAGAAACATAAAAGAAGAAAGAAATGTTTCATGAGGATGGAGGTAAAGGCGAGGAAGTGTTGCAAGGAAGAAAAGTACCATTATCACCTATGGATGCTACAGCTCAAAATAAATGCAACAGAATTTGTGCGTGATGTTCCGAGACAAAGGTTTTGTATAAATTAATACTCCGATATTTAGGAGAGAATATTACATTTTAATAATAACTAAATTAGATTCCACATATGAGATGAAAGTACGCATAATATTTTTTTCCAATTTATACGTATCATAGTTAATTTAACGACACTTTCTTAGGTTAGGTAAGGCCACTTAAATTTGCGAAAGAATATTATTACTTTTACTTTTTTTACGTAGATACGATACTTGGATCTCTAGACTGAAAGCAGTTAGTCTTTACTAGTACATCATATTCTAAAAGGGTTGAATTTTAAAGGAATAAGTCTGGTATATCCCACACATTAAGTTCTGGAGGGTTCTACAGAGTGAATGGGTGAAAAACACTTCTTAATACGTGTAAAGCACACAGCAGATTCTATTATCTGATAATCCTTTCATTAAATACATCATTAATACAGTCTTCCAATAAACTTTCCTTACTTCCTTTCTTGAATAAGATGGTCGGAAAATTGCCCCTCCCCTTAAAATTCCCCTTATAATATATAGAAGCAAGCATTCCAACAACAATAATCCGTGACTGCTAAAATAATATCACCATTCCACTGTTTACATTGGACAATGCAACTTAACGAACCCCTTCCCTGACAGAACCTCAGTGGAACAGAATACACATTCAACACTCTCCAACAAACCCCCTGAAGTATTGTCTTTTACTTCATCCTTTCTCAAGTCAGTTTATCATTCCTTTGCTCTTATCCTTCCAACTCCCTTTTACCCCTTTCAACCCCCTCCGCCAAAGGGCTTTGTCTATGTGGTCCGACAGCAAAGGCATTGTAGTGTTGCAAGTAGTCAGCAAGAGTTAAGAACCATGACGTCCTTACACCCCAGACCACCACCAACCCTCGTATTTCATTACTATTTTATTTTATTTAAATGAACACGCATATTTAGGGCTGTTTTCATTCTGTACGAGGACAGAGATGAGGAAACGTAAAGTGGTCTTGCAATCAAGAGCAACGGCACAACAAAACTGGTCTTC
>NW_019060004.1:108919-119268 GCF_000696155.1 Zootermopsis nevadensis | reverse complement strand
AACTGGATCCAACATGTACGAAGAATGGACAAGGACAGATTGCCACATCAAATTTTGAAACATAAACCAATAGGAAAAAGAAACAAAGAACGCCCTTTAAAAGATTTCTGGGTGACTGAGACCGGAACGGGTCACCAGGCTCAAAATCCTTGACAGCTGGATGATGATGATGAAAATAAGCAAACGAGAAATTAAATAAGAAGCAAGCTTTCTGTGCACCGTTTATCAGGTATCTTACTTAACATGTAAAGAATTTATGAAAGGATTCTCTGTGCTTTAGCAAAAACTAAGTTCTTCAAAGTAGTTCGATACATCCCTGTTTGAGGTCTCTTCTCTGGAATAAATATCAGAAGTATGATGTCGCAACAGAGTACCTTGGGGGAATATTCAAGCACTTGCAAATAAAATCAACTCACACCACGACAGAAACGCATCGTAAAATGGACTAACAAAGTGAATACCTTGCAGGCAAAACAGAAACGCGAGCAGAGAATCGCTGATTCTAGAATCGACACTTATTTTACATACACGTGGACAGTAAAACCTGCTCTAAAGGAAAGAAACGTTTGCATTTTTACAAAATGAAAAGTTACTTCTAGATAAAATTATTTCATGGCATGATACACAGCGCAAGCAGTTCCGATCAAACTAAAATCAACCTACGTAATGTGTAGACCTTACATTACGCCTGAACATATCATTAATGTTTCTCTTTAACGCGACGACTGTCCTAAAATTATTCTGGGTTTACTGAAGGGATACAAAGAAATTATATTTTTCCTATTTACCTTCAAAATGCAAAAATGGGTAAATTTTATGACATGAACTTTTTCAATTGTTTAATCTTACTCTTATAATTGTTCATAATTACCTTTACTTCTCACCTTCGTATATTTATTTTTTAAACTAAGTCCTATAATTCTACAAAAATAAAACATCAGTTTTTATCGCAGCCTGTCATACCAAAATTCGTCCATACCCACTTATTGCTTTGCGAAATATAATTCAAATAAATTTACAAATGGTATATCTTGCCATATCATATCCAGTATCACATATATATTTACTGATGGCTAGATATTTCCCCATTGCAACGAAATTATGCTTTCTACAACACTATCAAAGAAAGTGCAATCATTAGATTTGTAGATAGGTATAAAGAGCAGACGAGGGGTAAAAATGATCAACCCCCTCCTTCTAGAGCCACGTTAGGAACGCGTACATCTTCAACCTCGAAGTCCAACATGTATATTCCTGACACAATGCTTAGTCAAAGGAAAGATTGTATTTTAACCTTCGCACAAGCTTTATGTCAGCTTTTAAGAAGTCTATACATTAAACCAATTATAAAAATTTGAATTTTAAAATGTCGGGGAGTCAGATATGTCCGGAAATGTCTTTTTTTTATCATGATCTGTATGACAGGGTTTGGCTTCTATATCTTTGGGAGTAAAGTAGCAAGGCAATTTTTTGTTTCTTATACGAACCATATATTCCTCCAAACATTTCAATGTATATAAGACATTTATGTGTGTAATTTAATTTTATGTCATTTAACCTCAAAGTTACGTATTGTCGTCGTGTTTGTAAAGTGCGACCAAACAAAATGTTGCATGCAATATACACACTAGGCTCTATACAAGAACCGTTACAACACGTCAACGCTGGTGAGAACGGAATAGTACTGCGCGTGCGTACAGAGGTCTGCCCCACTTGCTGTGACACCATCCACGAGCCTTGTTATAGAGACTGCACTGCACATAATCTGTCACAAAAACACATAAATTGCGAACATTGATACCGCATTCGTAGGTTATGGGGTGTAAGAAATGAGATGTGGTTGCCAAAAATAATATTCTGACTCACATCGAAGGCCTAAAAAGGATAGGAATTATACAAGGTCAGGAAATGTTTCCGATGTGGAAATCTGGCAAAACTTCCTCATAATGCATGTTTTTTTCAGTTGAAGGTTACCGAGGTCCTCACTTGCTGTCATGATCGCCGTGATGTTCTGCAATTTCACTACTTTGCTGTGTAGCAGGTAAGCCTAAATAGCGTACCGGAGACATAGTTTTCCATAATTTATTTAACCGAGCGTGACCACTCATTCTAAACAGAGAATTGGTTAACAGTACCGGGATTTCTCCTCCTTCTGTCTCTTACTGTAAGCTGATTACAGGACTTAGTGCAAGAGAATGGTGTAATTGCAACAGTATCTTATGTGAACGACACGTTACTTTGTTTCCATGTATAACAACATTTAGTCTTATTGAATAGGTACCTACTATAATATTTTCCTTTCCCCGTGGGAATTTTTAAAGTTTCATTCAAGCTGAAAATTTCTAGGACGTTTAGTGTGTATTCAAAACGGTTCGCAGAAAATAAGGTGTGAATGAGGAGAAAATAAAGCCTTAGCAACTAAACAGACGGAAATGAATTTTGTAAAGCAACTGTTAACAATTTGTAGCTTAGATGCGTCATGTTTGTGTTGAACTTAGTATGTATTTATTATTCCTGTCTATACACAAACGTAATTTAAAATTTAAAATGTTGTTGTTAAAATAACACTATAACATCTGTAATATAAATATCACAATAAGTTATATTATGTTATAATTTTTAGCGCTTTTTCATCGTATTACGATGTTACATATTATTAATAATAATAAGCGCTGAATATATGTAACATCGTAATACGATGAAAAAGCGCTAAAAATTATAACATAATATAACTTATTGTGATATTTATATTACAGATGTTATAGTGTTATTTTAACAACAACATTTTAAATTTTAAATTACGTTTGTGTATAGACAGGAATAATAAATACATACTAACTGTTAACAATTCTGAATTGAAGTGTGTTATGTCATTACTACAAGATTCAGCGGTTTTTTAACTAACAATATCTGGGAATCAAAATGTCTTTGTGCTTCCAATAAGCTGTTTGGCACGATTTGTTTCTTAATTTTCTTGGATTTTTCGGCAAGATTGTTAAATGAATATAAACATTTAAAAACAAATGAACGGCGATCAGGCTTAGGTCTTCCAGTACGACGAGAAACAACCAAATCCTTCAATAAATGTGTTTGTTATGAATCAGCATTATAGCATAAAGTGTTTATCGGTAATGACATGATTTTATACGTATGGTATATTTTTGATGTCCACTTTTTGTAACTGTTATAAAACTTATCAATATGATAAAGTAAATATTAAACTACTCACGTTGTACAAATTCTAATGTTCTCCGTTATGCAACATCCTATTTACCATATTTCATACCTGTTAGTAACACTTATCCAGGGATCTCCCGGGTACATTATTCAGTGACTTATTTCCTGGTATTTTCAGAAAGTAATTGATTCCATTATTTATGCCAATAAAAGTAAAAAGTAAAGTTTGTCCCACTATACGCCATGTAGGCGTTTGGGGTGGGTGGAGGTATAGCTTCTCTCTTCCTTGACCTCGGCACTAGATGGGGGTGAGTGGTCAGCATCACGCTCCGGCCGGCTTTACCCCCGGGAAAGGACCCCGGTACCCATTGTAGAGAAGGCTGGGTGGGCCCCAGAGCCGGTCTGGATGCAGAGGCTAGAGGAAAAATATCCTCTGCCCCCGTCGGGGATCGAACCCCGGTCGTCCAGCCCGTAGCTAGTCACTATACTGACTGAGCTATCCCGGCTCATATTTATGCCAATAGTTCCTATTTATTTTAACAAATTCCTGAGTCCTTTAGAAAAGTTATCTAGATTCTTAGTGAACGAAATCTGCTGTGCTCTGTCTTCATACGAAGAAGAGTGATATGAGAATTTGGTGTGTGGAAAAGAAGGAGCAATACAAATAAAGAAAATTGCCTTGTACATTGTTTATTTTTGTAGCCTTCAGATTCCTTGTAACGCGCGATTTCTCATGACAAACTGGCGGGGAGAGTGTTGAAAGGTTTCTGTCTGTGCTCTGAGAGGTTCAGGGGTAAAGTTAGCCTGCGATAAAATGAGAAGGAGAAGAAGTAGGACCAAGTAAAAAAGAATAAAAGGCACTGGTCTCTCAAGTGACCCAACAATGTCAGAACAGCTCACTCTGAGGCCATACAGTTCGCTCTTTGACCTCATAACAGGTCAATGGTATCTCATTTATAACTCTCTGTCCCTGACTTTAACGATGCTCAATTATTTTTAGCAAAAGTAGTAACATTCTTTTCGTGAATTAGGAGTAACCAATGATGTCAACATAGCGAAATATGTTACGTATAAAAATATATGTTTGTTTAAGAAACGTCGGTAAACCTCTACCAGACTACACGGCGCAATAACCCAGAAGACAGCTATCTTCAGACTCACCGCCGTGAAAATCTCAAATTCCATTTTGTTCCGGTAATAGGATGATAATTAAACACGATGATCAGGTACCGGACGGCGTGATATTTCTAACACACAAACAGTTTTGACTTCGTTGGAGTTTAGGAAACCGGAATGCATGGGACAAATCTGCAATAAAGGCAACCTCACTCTCCCTAGTACACCACTTCTATTCTTCAATGTTCGTAAATTTTGAAGCATGAGGTACGTATAATTACCACAGAGCTTCAAAAGCATTATACAAAATAACAAACCACGTTTAGCAGGAAGCGTCCGATACGGATTTTCGTGCAACAAGCTATCAAATTTAGACACCGACTGGTTGGGCAAGAACTGGGGTTCGTGAATCAGAATCTCATAAATCCAGCATGCAGTTAAAACGTCCACAATCCCACAAGAGGAAACAAATCAGGGCCAATATATTTTGTCTGCGCAGTAATAGCCTCTTCTCCGAACACAGGGGGTCCTCCACTTTAAATATTTTTATATCGCTTGTAAATGGTACTCAGTACATTGAAATGCGCGATTGGATTTGCCACCGGAGTAAAAGAAAATCAAACATCGCTTGATTACACATTTTGGTGTACGACCGAATCCTTACTTTCGCTGTGCGGTCCTGCCAAACCAACCGTTAATCGTTTTCCTTTAAAATAGCCGATAGTATGAAACGTGGTTCATACCACAAATTATATAACTCATTACGATTTACAACCTTTATTTAAAATATGTTTCTTGTTCGTGAATATTAACCGACTTTTAAGGAAAAACTATTTCTTACTTGTGCAGTGTAGTCTGATAATTTTTTTACAGTAAATGGGCATCCAGACCGGTGACGTATGCGAAATAGCAAAGATCGTAGTTGGAAAATAAATGTGCAGTCCATGGAGTGTAACTTTCCACTCTTGTATAGTGTACTTAAAGCAAGCTCACTTCAGAATTCTCTGTGCTTTGTTGCAAAAAAATATTACGATGTGACAAGTACAGCAGCAGGCGATGAAGGGTTGGGGTTGCACTAATATACCCGCGGGTGTGTTCAGTCCTGTGTGAAATATTGCTTCTTTACTCTGGGAACCCTGACTTCTGGTGGAAACAAAACTTCACGATTAAAAATAATGTTCCCCCCTGTTTTTAACTTCTACGCTTTACTTTGTCCGTGTCCGCGTGGTATAAGCAAGATGATATTGGGACGATGTGGAAACATCTTACAACCCAACATTTCGACGAACATAATGCGCAATATTCTAGTCCAAAATCCTCCAAGGAAACTGAATGCACGTTTCACTGAACAATTTCGGTCGTAAATTTTCTTAAAATGCTTCACAAGGCTGAACATGTGCGGTTATAAAATACAGTCAATGTTTCAGTGAGACCTAGTAACATAATACATTCCTAGATACATCCGGACAAATACTTAAAGTTTTTAACTCCAGGCGATCCTATTAATCCAAGGTTTGGCATTAGATGTTCATAACGTACTCCTTATATGGTCTTCCTCAATGAATACAAAAAATTTAAAGAGACGGCGGTGAGGTTGTTAGTGTTTTTTTCTCTGTAGTACCAACATTTCAGAGAAAAATTCCCTCTCTATCTTCAGAGCTAAATTAAAGGTAGACGAAGAAAATTGGCTTCTGAAATGTTACGCCTAGTCTGGCAGAAGTTTTCCGACGTTTCAAATATGCTTTATACCTCCATCAACAGGGACCTCATGATTTAAGCAGCTAGGACTTATGAAAATTTGGTAAACGTCTATCAGACTTCACGACGCTACAACCCAGAAGACAGCCATCATCTTATTAACCGCATTGAGAGCCTCAAATCCTACTTAGTTCGCCAACATGACTTAAGACTTGATGTTTTCACAAAAATTATAATATCTATGATCTATGCGATATTTTATATAAATCCTTATTAAAGATATTTTATTTCAAAACTTTTGAAGCAATTAATTAAAAATTCAGTAATGATCCGTTTCCATGGTGCCCGAAATTTATTACAGATCTCTCTGTTGTTCATAAGTCAATAATAGGACTTAAAGAGACTAAATTGACTTCTTGTAATCTTCTAAATTGTGAGAAGAAATAATTTAAATTGTTTGTAATTGTATAGCTTTCGGACTAATATAGAGTAAATATAGGTAAAATGTGAAGTTCTTCACATTTAATGACGTAACGGTGATGGATTGAAACCAATCTGAATGTCAGATTCTGCCAGTCCTTAATTACAGGTTTGTGTTGAAAGCAAAAATAACGAAAAACAAAGAACTGTCAGAAAGAGGAAACCAGATGACAGCCAGCGAACTCTGGTGATAAGAAAGAGTACTGCCCGTAGCAGGTTAATGTCCCTTCCCCTATCAGACATCGCGTGTCGGAATATCAACTTTAATAGCGTGACCCTCGATGTTTGGCTGATAATGTTATTTTGACATGGTTCCATTCTTGCTATTATATAAAGTCTATAAAATAATATATTACCGCCTCCGTTGAGTGCATTGATATGACGCCGTGTGTAAACCTAAAGCGGTATCATGAAGTATCGTGGAAAGCAAACAGAAATTTTAGAACTAGAAGCTACGATTTATCAAAAAGTTCTCACGTTCTAAAAGAACATAACATTTTGTTTAAATGCTACAAAGAAGAGATTTCAAAGACATTATACTACGAAGCGTAATTGTCGAGTTATTTAAGTTGTATGGGCTACATCTATCTGAATTAAGAACACGACCTCCAGGTACAGTACCTGGGACAAAACTGTGCGTTTCTCCTACGTCACTACCTGTAGAAGAAGAAAATGCATATACTGTACAAACCAAAGATGTTACCGACATAGGGATTAAAAAAGCAAGCTACAAAGTACTCCGCTCTGTTATAACATTTACTGTTTGGACAATTTTTGCTTCCTTATTCCCCCACTCCCCTTTGATCCCATGCCCTTTACTTCTAACGGACATGGGACTCGCAGATTCGCCCCGACTATTGCAGGTGGTCAATAGAAACTAATTGCAATAACCAACTGTTAACACATGGAAGCCATCTTAAGTTGCTTCAATTGAAATCCTTCCTATCTTTTGTCTGGCTGCATTTGTCATAAGTAGATCTTATAACCTGCATGTTTTTATTGAGGAATGTGCAAAATTTTCAACAGAGAGACTCGTGTATTAAAAACAATTCCTTTTTATTATCAACAATTTTCGTGAAACAAATGTGAAGGTATTAAAGGATTTAATAATATTGCAATACAACCGTGGATCATCTGTTTCTTGTTCCTTTTTGACGTGTAGTTAAGACACGATTTTATCCATTGTGTGAAAGGTTCTTTCGTTAAATTATAGTCCAAAAAAGTTGTTGTCTTTCGCTAATAGAGCTATAAAAAGAGTAGAGTATTACAAATCCGTCTTTTTTTGCACTGTACGTAGCGAGAACTGAATCCTCTGTTAATGTAGTCTTGCAGACGTTCAGTCTGCAGCTATGCAGGGGAACTGGAAATTTCATCTTCATTTAGATGTTGGCTGAAGTAATGCCTTTTATCAGCAAGGTTTGGCAAGAAAAATCCCAGAGATATGTATTTTTGACGTAAATACGTCTTTCGGAAGGGTCATTCGGCAAAAACAGCGTTAGTTACGAAGATGTGTAAGATCCAGCGCCGAGTTACCTTTAAACGTTCATTCCTCAGGAATGGTAAGAATAAGGGTAATGTAACCTATATGTAAAATTATCAGTAAATAAAGAACTTTAAGAATCTGTATTGTATTTTATTGTAATTATCATTGTTTATACATTTATTGTAATTTTAATGAACCAATGTGTACAATTTTTAATGCATCTGGCATGTTAAGCGCCCGCCTCTCGAAAACCGTAAGAGATGGATCGGACATATTGCGTACGAAATACGTATTACCTCTTGAGCGTTCCATATCTGTTTTCATATTTTACATATCGCAAATGGTTTAGGTTCTACAAACATTTATTTATACAAATAAGGACGCATCGCACTTCACGCTACTTCTACGTTTGTATATTGCGTCATACTGTGTAGAGATAAGAAGATGGATGACATTGAAGATAAAAGAGTCCGTAATGCGGAATATATGAAGACAGTACAGTAAACGTAAAAATATGATTTAATTACAAAGACGTATTTACGTCAGATTCTCCGGAACCGTTGTTCCACTGTCAAATTTTTATAAATTGTTATTATTTATTTATAAGTCATACTTTCAGAGATACACCGCATCAAAAGTTAAAAATTACCCATCGTTTCGGTACACAATGCAGTTACCATCTTCAGGGTGAAAATGTAATAGTAGGGCGTTTAATGGTTCTGAGCGGTGGAGTGGACAGTGAGCAGGCCATCGAATCTTCCGTTCCAGCAATCGGCACCATAAAATACAGTTGTTTACTCACTTCCTGCCAAAAACACTTACCAACAGCCTACTAGAACTTTGATAACTCACTGTAAACTGCGATTCATTGAAGTGACGATAGATAACTGAACACTACGACAAACGTTGGGGAATTTCTTGTCCAGCTTAATACCAACTCTTTAAAGACGATCTTATGCTATGGAGATACTGTCTGGAATCGTATGCAACAAGTGGAAAATTTACGTCGCAACGAGTAACCGATAGTAAACAAAATTGCGACATTTCGAATGCCACTTATCACAGTTAAGCCAAATCACTGCCATAGAAACATCAAAACGGTGTCAGCGTGCGTGGGCTGTATTGTTTTATAGATTTCCTCGGCTACAAGAAAGAGTTACTGCTGAGTCGTATTTCTGACCACGAAACAAAACCAGCGTTTAAGATTTGAAGAAATAAGGACGTGAAATAAGCCATAGAAAGAACGCTTAAATTGTAAAATACACCGCCTTGAATAATAAAACTGAAGCTATGTTTAGTTGGAAATAGTCGACAATGATTTAGATACAGTCAAACGTCGGATAGAGAAAGTATGGAACGTGAGAAACAAACAGCAAACAGCACAGAACTTCCATGATTATTCTGCAGAAACTGACACCATAAGTGTAGAGGTGTTAATTATAAAAATAAATCAAATCCATCCAGTGCAATTCACTTCAATTACTTTATTAAAGTTTTTGCCAACAGTAATAAGCCTACGACAGGCAAACACTAATTATTACATCTGAAACAAAAAGTCAATATAAAAACATTTTTGCATTAATAATTTGTTTTCAAAGCAGGCATTGTTTCCGCTAAAAAGTAACTCAATCTGCATGTGATTTAAATAACAGTAATAATAATATAATAAACTTAATCATTCAATTAATTATTTTATGGTGCTGTATCATAATGCAAATATTCTTATAATGTGGGCAGCAATTATCTCTAAAACGTCGGTAAAAGTCTACCAGACCACACGGCGCAACAACACAGAAGACAGGCAGAATTTAAAATTTAACTTAGAATGATCTAAGTTCCCTAATAACACTTGAATCGGAAACTTCCGGAATATGTTACAACGCATATGGAATACGCACCTTAAATTTAGCACATATAGTCCTAATTCTGTTACCACTGCATTTATAAATCTTAATTTAAACTCGATACCTTATTGCAAATCTTAAGAGAGGAATTATACTTAATGCTTCCTATTAGTTCTAATTAGCATTTTTATGATGCAAAGTTGAGCCAATTGCATCAAACGCTGAGACTTGCACTCTGAGCACAAAAAGAAAAACAGCTGAGTGAGTCAAATGCACGCAAGACATAAATAACTTATTTGCCATGGATCCAGCTGTTATGTCTTCATCGTATGGGGTCATTCGATAGGTCGATCACTGTGTGAATCTATAAATGGAAACCTATGAAAGCAGAGAAAAAATTCTGTTTTCTGATTTTTATCAAACAAATAAAACCTATTCTAAAATAATAATTAGTTGTGCTATTATTAAATAAGTACACATACACTTCTTTTTCGCGTACAAGTTTTGATTTCCCTAAAATTTCTTCCAATCTAACTGCCCGGCTGCAAATG
>NW_019060004.1:86271-108873 GCF_000696155.1 Zootermopsis nevadensis | reverse complement strand
CGCTAGGCTGCCATATAAAGTACAGACCTAATGAATGCAGTCTTCTTTGGCTTTTACAACCCTCAGAGCCACGGCGGCAAATAATGTAAAAGATTTATAATGTAGTACATTATTTTGACGATCTAAATTAAATGATAATTAAGAATAATTAGGTTGTTTTTAATGCAGTATACTATCATTCTATGTCTGTTAAGGGGCTAAAGTGTACTGCTTACGTCGTTATAAAGTTCATAAACGACAAACGCAGAAGATAAATCGAATATGCATGTAGTTATATGCATTAAGCAAACGTTGATAAAGACTTGTATGATATATCTAGGTTTGCTTCGGAATTTTTTAAGAAAGAAGATTTATTTTCTGCAATATTCGTTAAAAATATACTGAAAAGAAAAATTATTATGTAAATTTTTATATGATGTCAGACACAGATTTTTCACCAGCCTTGTCAATACTAATGTATATATTCCATTACTTAATTTAATTTACACAAGTTAATAGAATACACTAATGTTATGGCCTCTAAGTTATATTCAGAAACCTTAATTTTCCCATTATAACCTTACAGATATTTACATTTTCCGCAAATGTAAAATTAATTTAAAAGCAATTGTGTAATACAAACAGTTATTTCGGCTATTACTAATAAAGAACCGCTCGTAAGTGCTCAAAAATCTGCCAGTTATTGGCCTACGACGAAATGTACAGGTGCATTCATTATTTCAGAGCATTTATGTAAGAAATCCGAAGTAAGGGCGGGTTTCAGAACTAATTCTGAACCACCTAACTCAATAACCCTACACATATCTGAAATACCTCGGCGGGCCAGAATAGGCCCAACGCAATGCCTCGGCAAATACAGCACCACACAGCACAGAATAAAGTGCCCAGCGGGATTCAAACCGAGGTTCTAACGGTATAAGTACTACAGTGTTATATACTGCGCGGATATTCACATCAAAACCCTACAACTATCTCCATAATCTCGTATATTTGAATCATTACAAACGCACTAGCGTAAATTTCAGATAATGCCATGAAATAATTCTTGAAAACACAAAGCATTAATCTGCCAAAGATTCCGTTCAATTACCATGTTCATGTAATTGTGAGAAGAGGTTAGTTTAACAACTTTCGTACAGGTACAACAATTTAATCATTGCATACTCCAATATGAGACAAGAAAATCTTTCGCCACCACCGAATAAATTTAAGCGTCATATGTGCAAGTTACAAGTGGGTGTATAATGGAGTGAACAGATGATATTATATTCCCCCAATTACAGATAATGTCATAGACGTGCAATTGAGTCCAGCATAAACCATTAAACAGGCGTGGTTGATATGCCGACTCGGTTAACATTTAAATGTCGAGACTAGAAGGACATGTGGAAAGAGGGGACCACTGCTTTCCGACACCTCTTTCTGATTATAATTTTAAAGTTCATCCTGAATTGTCCTACAAACGGAATGGAGGTACAAGAAATATCACAACTTGAACAATATACTGAGTGATTTATAAAAGTCTTTTGTACGCCTGTCTTTGTATCTTAATTCAGTGTTCCTCAACATTTCCGACACGGTGGATCCCCTACTGAAAACTATCTCAAACATTTTGATAAAAGAATACAGACTAAATCCAGTTAGCTTCTTTGTAAATGTAACTTTTGTTCATTTATTATCGTTCTAACATTTACGAATTCCTTCAGATGATCGAAGGATCTTTACCTCATGATTCTAAATATCGACGCGACACGAATATAAACTGCGTTTCTTTTCAGACTAAAATTTATCGTCTATTAAAATTTCTGTGTTTTACTTACTGGCATTTCTGGTTTTGACTAAAAACATCCTAGGTTACATGAGTAGATTAACGAATGAGACATGAAGAAGGTGTGAAAGGTGGAAAGAATGTAGAAAAAGAAAAGGACATATATTTTGCTTGATTTGATTAAGGAGATGGGTGTCTTCTGAGTTGTTGCGCCGTGTAGTCTGGTATACCTCTGAAACGTCTGTAATATTCTACACGGCGCAACAATCCAGAAGATAGCCATCTTCAGACTCACCGCCGTGAAAACCTCAAATCCTACATTGATTTGCTTGCTCAACATTCTCCTGGAGGCATTAAAAACACGAAAAATATTACAAAAGATAGATCTGTGTTTTGCTGGATTTGCCCGTCTCTATGTGGCAATGCCGGTACAGAATCTTGTGACAGATTACAATAAACTTCTTCCAAATCTTAACGTAGTATTCATGATCGATTTTCTCTGTTATAAACGCCTGTTATTTCACATTCGACTAAATTATGATATTGGGAGTATGTAATGGTTCAGGGTTGAAGCGTTTGTTAGTCTATTCATGCATGTCTCGAGTTCGAAGCCGGTCAGATGAAATCCAATTTTTTCCGCATGCATTGCCTTCCCCTGACAGCCGACTAGGTTGAAATGCCTGCGAGGTATAGAATGACCCTCCCCCCAACCCAGGTTCGAATGTCCCGGTAAGTCGCACGTCCCCTTTACTGGGCAACAATTTTATCTTTACTCTCATCCTATCATTGAGAGGGAAATGGAAATTTCACGCTGTAGTTGCTCGCATCTAAAGTCCTGCCCTCGATAGGGTAGCAGGGGCCAGAGGTCAATGAACGTGCCTGATGGTACAGTACACAACAACACAAACACACTACAAATTAAATTACCCGTTCGTTCCTTTGCATCCGGTTTTCATGGTAATTAATTTGTTAAATTTCTCACAGAAGCTCTTCTGTGAGATTTAATCTGAGCTCAAATAATTATCAGTACTCGATTATTAAATAAGAATTTAGTATATGGAGTATTCAGCAGAAATGCTTGTTGTAAAACACAATGATGGTACCATAACTGTGCTTCGATACTTGAGAAATTTAATGCCGTTGTATTTACAGTACACACAAAGACAAAATTAAGTACATCGACAACGCCCTAGACCATGTACACTAATAGTTTTGCGTTTAGTATTCTTCTGATACTCATAAATTTAAAAAATGAATGCCTGTACCGGCCTATGATCCACTTTACATCATTTTCAGGGTCTCCTTTTTCTTTTTAGGTTTATAATTCCATACCACACCGGGGTATTTATCTTTACTAATTTTATCCAAATTCTCTGTTCTTCACCTCCTATACGCTGTAACAATTTTTTTCAATTACTTCATTAACACTGTTGGTTTTTATTTATCTCTTTATATCGAGCAAATGATTTTAAATTTCTCATTTCTACCTCCTCAGTCCTTCTTCTGTCTCTGTCGCCCAGTGTCCATATCTAAATAACAAATTTTATCAGTAGTTTAACAAATTATTTATGTGATTTAAAATGTACGTACACTCTCGGATTTTTCGATATATTCCCTATAAGAGATTATGGCGTGTTGCCTAAAAAAGAAAATTTAATTTTATATTTACGCATTCATTATGACTAGTGCATTAAAAACAAACTAATAAAGATAGCAAATATTCATTTAGACACCTTCATATTAAAACGTAATCTTGAAAGAGAAAGATTAATCCGAAATTAAATCAGTTTTCATATGAGATGTGTAGTTTCGAGAGGCAGTTAAATCAGAGAAACGAAACAGCGAACGAGCGAGAAGCAGACAATTCCACTGCAACCGATTTCTGGTTAACAGGCCTTTATGCATATTACATCACAGCGACTGTAATGGAGAAGCACACATCTCACGTGGTTCACGTACTCGTGGTCTGCTTTACTAACAGTTGAGTTAGCAGAGAAGCTTCAATGCCACATTAATTTAAAAACCACACTAAATTAACGGAGTTCCAGTGTAATGAGAAAAGAATTTGTAGCTACTTCACTGACTAGCTGACTGACGATATTATTGGCTGATTAATTAACCTCATAAATGATTTACTAAACTAACAACTAATTATTTGACTAACTACGTGACTAACTGCGTGACTAACTTATTAAGTAATCAACCGAGTAACTAAGTACGTATGTGACTTGTTGACCTAGAAACTGTAAGACTGAATCAGGAATACTCTACATGACGGGTTAACTACAAGATTTGTTGATTAGTTAAGTAACTACTTGATTAAGAATTGCACACATGACTAATAAATTCAGACTAACTAGCTTTATAACTAGCTGCCTAATCACCGGTCCAGGTAACTAATTACCTATCTACACGGTCAATAACTCGTTACTTGTGAGATCAATTATTTGACTAATTAATCACGATCACGATCCTAGTTGTTTTTATGTCTTTTTAATAGTATCTCCCAAGTTCTCTCTTTTCATGACGTTTCGGAATGTTTCACAGATTTGTGGCCGGTGTCTAAAAAATAGGGCTCCGCAGTGGCCGGCCGGTATGAGGCGTGGCCCTTGTGCCGCTTGGTCGCTGGGACCGTGGGTTCGAATCCCACTCAAGCCCTGGATGTTTGTCCGCGTTGTTCTGTGTTGTGCTGTCCTGTGTACAGGGAAAGGCCTTGCGACGGGCCGATCTGTCGTCCAAAGAGTCCTACCGAATGTCTATAGATCAGGCAAACGAAAAGTTTGGACCCGTAGTGCTCAGGCACTTGAAGAACGGGTCGTTCCCAATATCCCATTGTCCCAGTCTAAAACATCTCAATATACTTTATTTAATAAATTTAACAATAATCTATAAATAGTATTAATACCTTTATCTGCGTATGTATTTCAATATTTACAAGGTTAATCAAAACGTAATTACTGTCAAATGCAAATTTCGAATAGACTAAACTCACTCCCAGTGTAGGTTCATTAACACTGTTCGCTAAGTTCTCGACAACTTAAATGCATATAGTTGCCAAGAAATAGAACAATTTAAATAACTGGAATCCTTCCAGAGCAATGGTCTTCAAACGTTTTTGGTCGTGCACCTCTACTTACTAAAAAAAGTATCACGCACCCCCGGATTAAATAAATAAATATTTATGTGTAATTTTTATTATATTCATTTACAAATAATTTACATGGTATGCATTTATATCTAGCATCACATCATAAAATCACAAATACAATTCAATACAAGAGTACAAAACAAAATTAAATTTAAATTATCTCGCGACTCCCATGGACCATCTCGCGCACTCCACTTTGCAGACCACAATTCTAGATAATGTAATAGTCTTTGAACTAGTCAACACATTCATAGAATCCGCAGTGGCCGCGCTATCTGAGGCGTGGGCCTTGTGCCGCTTGGTCTCTTTGGTCGCTGGGACCGTGGGTTCGAATCCCACTCAAGCCATGGATGTTTGTCCGCGTTTTTCTGTGTTGTGCTGTCCTGTGTACAGGTAGAGGCCTTGCGGAGGGCCGATTCCTCGTCCAAGGAGTCCTACCGAATGTCTATAGATCAAGACAACTAAAAGTTGGGACCCGCAGTGCTCAGGCACTTGAAGAACGGGTCGTTACCAGTATCCAGTATCCAGTAACATATTCATAGTATTTCAATAGAGTGGTCACAAGACCTCGCCACTAGTCCCTATCCTGATTTAAGATACATTTTAAAATTATCCTTCCACCTAAGATTATGTCTCCCAAATACTCTCTTGCCTCCAGGTTTTCCGAGTTTAATTTTATGGACCGCATACATTTTGAATTCCACACATACATGGTACACGCAGGCCGCCTAACATTCATTACATCTATCGGCTATTATTCCAAACGCACAACGTGAGTCAAATAGGGTATCGATCCTCGGAAAACACACTGCTGATTTATCGACCTGTGACTAGATGAAGCTGAACGCCACTGGTACAGTCTAATGCATCGGGGACGAAGAAGCATTCATCATAGAAGGAGGCAGAATGTCAAAACGTTTTTTGAATAAAGGTAATAAAGTAGAACTTGAAAGGTGTCATTTTACTCTCTACCTCTTCTTACTTCCAGCATCAGTCAAGTCGTCTGTGGCACTTAATGTATAGATAATCTGTACGCGGTTCAGTGAATCGTGAAGATGAGGTGACCTCCCACCGTGTGGCCGAACATAAGAATACAAGACACCAACAGAGCGCCTTGTTCAATCGAGTGGACACACGAGTGCTCTGAGGGCAGTCTATCGTCTCAGGATGAGCTGAGAAGATTAGCTTACGAAAGGGTAAACATACAGACCAAAATTAATTTATTTACAGACACTGCTAGTGTATCAGACTATATAATGTAGAATGATTATTATTAATTAGTGTGAGCAGTGCGCTAAGACAGTCATTCAGCCAGGTGCGTCATCGCTGCAAATGACGTATTTAGCATAATATTGTTTCTTTTGAAGGCACTTTCTCAATAAGGGAAATGATCTAGATAGGTTGTCTAGATTGATGACTTAGCTTAGTTACTTGTTTTTAATTTAATTTTTGTTTTTATTTTGTTCCTTGTATTTCTTTAGCGTTTTACACTTACATTGGTGATTATTTGTTTTTATTAATATTTTTCATTTATTTTTCTTTGTGTACAATATTGTTTTTTTCATTTTGTTTGCCTGTATTTGGTTGTTATATTTAATATTGTATTTGCATATATTAAGTTAACCTGTTTCTGTAATATTTTTCATTATTATCAGTGTCTGCATGTTATTGGCTTCTTGCTGTTGGCAAACACTTACTTAAAAGAATTAAATTGAATTTAAAAAATAAATGAAAATTATACATATAGCAAATGTGGTCTATTTTAAGGTATTATCTCAGTATTTTCTGGAAAGACTTGTATTACAAAGGTTATAAATGACTTTCATTCAGTTTCATTAATTACAGGCGCTAAAACAAATCGTCATAAAATATGTGCATCATGCATGTTAAGATTTCTCTTTATTTTGAAGTGTGTTACAAATACGGAAAAGGTTTTTGCATATATTTTGCGATATTTATTTACATTACATAGTACACAGAAGAAAGTTACTAGTAATCCAGTAGTCTAAATATTTAGTAGACCACTGGCTTTTCCAAACATCTAAAATTCCCAGTTCGGAAAAAAGAAGTATTTGGAATAAACAGCACAGCAGCGGTACACGAGGGGGTGGGGAAAGAAACGAATGGACTGGACACTGGGGCTAAATTCCCAGTTCAGCAGTAAGCTCCTCTCTGTTTCCACCTGTTAACTCCGGCATCTAACCGAATTCCATGTGTTGTTTTCGTATTTCCCCTCTCCACTACATCTCCTTTTCTTCTATACTTAAGCATTGGTCCTTTAAACGGCATTAAAAATCAATATTTAGTAAAGTATTGTGCTCTACATTCGGGCGGCAGGATCACATTAATATTGTTACATAACAAAAATGTATCAAATTGACCGGTCTTACATACGAACGCATAAAGTAATGACTCTAAATCTCAAGGGATTTGATTCAGAAATTATAAATGGTTGTATAAATTATATAAAATAAGCGCTTAAAGACGAGGTAATGTGTGTTACAAAGTTTCATCTTCCAAATTACTCCACGAATTTTGATTAAATTTAGTATTTGGTACTCTGTTTAGTTAAATGTAAATGGTTAATTTAATTTTAATCTATATCAGTCTAATAAACTTTATTTTACACGAAATTAAATCGAGAAATAAGCATAAGTCAGTATTTTTAACCATTTCATGTTACAAAATACTGATTGATATATATATATATATAAAAAATCAAAACAGGGGTCCGCAGTGGCCGCGCGGTCTGAGGCGTGGGGCCTTGTTCCGCTTGGTCGCTGGGACCGTGGGTTCGAATCCCACTCAAGGCATGGATGTTTGTCCGCGTTTTTCCTGTGTTGTGCTGTCCTGTGTACAGGTAGAGGCCTTGCGACGGGCCGATCCCTTGTCCAAGGAGTCCTACCGAATGTCTATAGATCAAACCAACGAAAGTTGGGACCCACAGTGCTCAGGCACTTGAAGAACGGGTCGTCCAAGTATCCAAGTATAACCAAAACAACAGAGCTCATTACGAGTTATATAATCTAGTTTAAGTGTTTTTCAGATATGGCGCTAGCATATATGGTGTTTCTGTCCGATACAAATTAATACTATTAGTACCATTAGTACAATATTTTCCCACTCTTTCTTTTGTTATAACGTAATTTTTCTTTAATCGAACTGGAAAGTTCCCTACATTTGATCGCAATGTTTTCAGGAACGTTGGTAAGCACACTAGTTTTCCTTATTCCAGACTTCTTTGTTTCATGCAATAAACTTTTTTCTTACTCAATCCTCACAGGAAAGTCACAAAGCATTAAGTGCGGGCTACAGGGAGGGCAATTCAAGAACGCCAGTATGCTCTATATCTGGTACCCCGTACAATATTCACCACTATGAAAAATATTTCAGACAAAAGTTATTGATCTTCTACAGGGTATATGACAAGTTACTACGTATTTCTATATGATTATGAGAATTTTATTTCTAAAGAGATTTAATTAATCATATTGTAGATGGTAGACTATTTAGTAAGGTTTGCTTATCTTATGACTGTGACAGATGTATGAAATTTACGGAAATCGTTTCAAAATAAAATTATAACTGACCACAATCCAGAAATATTCAGTAGAATGATGAGACGCTTCGGAGTATATTTTCGTCGAAGCAAATGTCGCAACTGGGCAATAGAAGGAGGAAGAATCACTGTCGTCCTTGGGTAAGAAAGAGTCCGGTGTGATATCACATCCTCCACAGAAGTTGAACCTTTCGCTTTGAGGGATACAATTAATGCAGAATGGAATGTTAGGACATCGTGTGTGACCAGTCAACTCTCAGTGGGAAAACATCACTGCACTTAATTTCGTATAGGATGGGGAATCCCCTCATGTTGTAGATGATGCCCGCGCATCGCTGCAAGATTATTTCCCACGACGATAAACTGGGACACGTGGGGTTCATGAATTGGTTTCCCCGCAGTCGACACTTGTGGACATTTGACTGTTTTCTGTGTGGATTGGCCAAGACAGAAGTTCACTGGATGAAACCAAAATATTTTTAATAACTGGAGAGAATTTACAAATGTTATTAATGTAACAGTCTGCAAAAAATCTATAAGGAAAGTAACAATTGGATTAAGGAAATATGCTAATGCAGAAACATGTTTGGAAATTTAATGTGTTGCGCATACTGGATACTGGGAACGACCCGTTCTTCAAGTGCCTGAGCACTGCGGGTCCCAACTTTTCGTTGGCTTGAGCTATAGACATTCGGTACGACTCCTTGGACGATGGATCGGCCCGTCGCAAGGCCTCTACCTGTACACAGGACAACGCGGACAAACATCCATGGCTTGAATGGGATTCGAACCGACGGTCCCAGCGACCAAGCGGCACAAGGCCCACGCCTCAGACCACGTGGCCACTGTGGACCCATGTGTTGCGCATAAGACTTGTCAAATAATCGATTTTTTAGTTTGATTAATTAAAAGCAATTAAGAAATTAAGACGTCTACCAGTCTATGATGATCGGTGGATATAAAGGTGTCTTAGAATCGTGTCCAGTTGCGGACACTGAATTTATCAGTACTCTTGGTTCGGCTACTAATGCTGTTTTAGTTAATTAAGCTATGCTAAGAACTTCATTGTTTTAGGGACGAGATAATCTGGTTCTAAAATTAATTTTATCTGCACTCTCCCAGGCAGCATCGCGACCACCGGTTGGTTACCCCTGGTCTGTCCTACATATGTGATTCCACACAGTTGAGAGTTTTCCAATCAATTAGAGTTATGAACACGAGGCACACAAATTAGACTCGAGAAAATGAACATAGGTCTGTTTGAAGGAACGCTTCGTTTGGCACGTCCTATCTGTAAAACAAAAGAGCATCAGGTTCACTTGTATGGTTTGATACACTGTTTCATTTGGATTGATTTTCGATATAATTTTGCCGTAAATTTCAGGCTCGTGAAAGTGTTTGTGTTTGTCTAAATGACCGTGCGGTGTTCTCGTAAAGAAAAACAGTGCGATCAAAAAACATTGCTACAAGCTGATCTAATTTTTACGCACCTGTTAATTCTGAAATTTTGTACGAGTGTCGGATCTATGGTAAGTTAATATCCAAAACCAGGCTAATAGAAACAACGACCAATATCAAACCATTTCTATCAGGAAACTTATTTTTGCCAGTTTAGGGGTTCTTCAATTTTGACAAAACCAAACAGATTTCCACACAGATGAATTCAGCCCACACCATCACACCCCATTTATTTCAGATTAACGTTTATGTTATCCTTCCCCCATTTACGTCTAGTTCTCCCAAATGGTATCTTCCCTCTGGGTATTCCAAATAAATTTCGTACGTATTTCTAGTATCTCCCATATATATTACATATTGCGCCCATTTTATCAAAATACATCAACGCAAGTAAAACCGATATTTAAATATCAAATCTAAAATAGCTACTGGCATTTCCTTTAAGAGAAGTTAAGGTTGTGGCGCCATTACTCGGTCGCCAGAGCTTCGTTTGTGATGATGCGGTGTACCAAGGTTGTTAATAAGGTAATAGAGGTTTTAATGGTCCGCGTAATATCCTCTTCTCTCCGCCCATAATATTCAGTGAAACGGTGTAAGTTAGTTATTAGCGTACAGAAAAATATTATAAATCCCTTTTGTTGCACCAGAAGGCGCTGATTAAAATGTACATTCTTCAGAGGCAACTGAGAATGGCATGTTGGCGGAAGGAAATTCAAGTGCCTTTTAATACCAAGTTAAGCAGAATCCAACTACTGAACTTGATTAAAGTGTCTCACATATTGTACCTCTTATGTACCTTTCAGTCAGAAGAGTTCTCAGTTTTTCTTCGTACAGCCAATCCACGTCAACTTAATTACCTTCAGTAGTAATGCTGGCCTTAAATACGAAAGATAACAACTTTAGTATTAAATTTCCACTTAGACAATTTTCCGAAGTTCCACTCATGCAACTAATTACAGTGTGTTGTGTTACAAAACCAGAAGTTAGTTCCACTTTTCAGAGCATAAGTACCATAATACAAATAGACTATCTGGAAATTAATGTTTAATAAAATGCTATAATAATTTCAAAATACGCTTCTTAAGATTTTACAGAAGAGGGTTTGTCCACTGACCTGTTCTGTGCTGAATTGTTTGAATAAAAATGCCTTATTTTGTTCATGTGTGTCCATGGCAACTTTGATATAATTTTCAACTCAGAGGGGACTCAAATACACGGTTTAAACTATCAAACTGACATAAAAACAAGTGTATTTTTACCCAAAATATGAAATATAAATGTTGTTCAGAACAGATGACTAAGGTTTCTAAGCGTATTGTTCCAAACCTATAAATTTTTAGTGGGTTGGCGACTGTAAACACAAATAAAACCAAGACAATAAAACTACAGTAGAAATAATTTCAAATTTTGGTTGCAATATGCTGTGTACACTACACGCAACGTGATCCAGTCTTCTGAAACTGGACAGTGACATTTCATTGAAACTAGATGCGTGGATACTATTGCGTATAATATTACGAGTCGGGTTTCTGGAATGAGGCAGTTGGATTTGCCCCCGGTACAGACGTAATGGTTATCCCACTACCACTGATTCGGTACATAACAGAACTCACTTCGCTTAAGACATCGCGGCTGTGTGTCAATGACTGGAATACCATTGCCTCGTTATTAAAACGGGATTTGTTCACCAGAATGAGGTTCGCGGTTTTTCATTTATAGTTATTAACATCGTCAATATTGCGAGAGTGATATATTGCGGACTGCGAGCAAATTTATCCCCTCTAAATGAAAACCTGAAGTGTTTATTGCGATAGATCTTCGAAAATATGTAGGCTCTTCTATGTAGTTTCATATAAAAATTAAAATATCAGATTCTTGACCACGGATAATGTTTTCGTTTGGTACCGTTAATTAACAAATCATTCTAATTCCTCTGTGAAATATATTATTCTAATTCCTCTGTGAAATATATTATGAGTAATATTACAAACAGATGTATTCTTTGCTGGTAGTATTAATATCTTCAAGATTTAGTCATTCGAAACTCCATTACGCGTCATGCCAAATGCTAGTGCTTCTCATGCTTGTTAAAGATTGTCTCAGGTTCTAAACAATACTGTGTTTACAAGCGACTTTTCAAGACAACAAATTAAATACGCCCACAGTTCTCGAGTTCAAAGACGCCTTCGGAAAGCTTGACTGTATCAGAAACTTCAGGAAAATAAAAATTTGCATTCAAATCAACTATAATTTCAAATTTTACTCCATTATCATTGCTGCAAAACGAAATGTGTTTTCCATAATTGTGTCAAGAAACCAAATAACGAACTCTGTCTTCCTTTACTGATTGTTTTTTCAGTCGCTTTATTTTTATGGAAGCCAAATCTTGATTAGTGTAATCGTACACTGCTTAACAATGTCCTGCTTTCTCCAAAGCAGTCTTCATAACCTATCTCTAAGCGTCGTTCCAACTGTATCTCTTCACCCACATAAATTTCTCCAGTCTGCTCAAGGTAGGTAATATTCCAGGAATTTTTCAGTCATCCAAGTAGTCAGTGAGTCACAAACCAACCAACAAGCCAGTTAGTTGGTTTGCCAGCGATGCAGCTAGCCAGTCAACCAGCTGTTCATTCAGCTAATAAGTTAGCCAACCTGCCAAACAACCAGCCAGCAAGTCAATTGGTCATTCATTTATTCATTAATCCACCAAACAGTCAGCGAGCAAGTCAGGAAACCAGTCAGCCAGTCAAACATCCGGCTAGTTATTCAGTCTGTCAGCCAGCCATGCGGCCAGTTAATCAGAGAACCAATTAGTCAGTCAGTCAGGCTTTGGCTTCTATTAATAGTTGATTCCACGCAGCCCAATGCTTTGGCTCATCTCTTCTAAGGTCTTACAGACAAATAGGACATTTGTTGAAAAAATAAAGAAAATGTCTTATTGAGAACAGACCCAAATCGCCCCATAACGTACACATTCTGAACGTGCATACGTAATTGAATGCTCTGGTGGCAGAATAATGATTGCCCTCTCCCAACGGCTGTACACAAAAGCAATGTTATCTCCAGTTTGCAGGGGCCTTATTCAGCATGCAAACGTGACTAATAATTTTATTCCTTAACCGTATTTTTTCTTTTTTAACTAAAACATGCAATACATCTCTGTCATGTGTCACCCTAGAAAGTTTGTCCTTAATTGTTAATGTATTCAGTACAGACGGGGGCAGATGGGAGAGGGAACATAAAGAATGCGGCTTCGCTGGAGAGGAAGGCCGCTACAGACAGATATAAATGTTCGTTTTTTCTTTTTCGTTCTATAGTTGAATCTATGGAAATTTAACTTGGCTAATTTGAATCAAATTTAAAACGAATATTTTTTTTTGCATATTGCAGTTACAAATAATTGAGAACTTTTTTGGTCTACGAAGCAACGGATTGAGTTCTAGTGCAGCCGATACTAAGCAACCTATCGCTGATTCTAGTATTTAAACAACGTGTATAATTTAATTCAACTTCATCTGTCCTTTATTCCTTAGTGATAAGATTATTCGCTATATTCAGATGGAAACAGTTCGCGTGCAGGAGTAACAGAGAAATAAAAGGGAATATCGAATGCGTGAAACGTGTTGATTGTTGCATTTCTTAGAAATTTTAATCATAAAATACATCAATTCAATAAGAGAAACATTATTAATACTAGCCTCGAGTTTCATTTGTGAGGAAAACTTCCCTTTAACGAAACTTAAAAAAACTCACAGATACGGACACCGAGCAAATACAGGTTGAGTCAGAAGTATGTTCACAAACTTCGTGTGCGTGTTACAGGATCAAAATTAAGAAAAAATGTTCCTATGAACACGAGGTCGCAAATATTTTTATTTTATTTGTATTTGCAATGTTGTGCATTGCAATAACCTTATATCGAATTTTACAAACCTTCTTGCACCTACAAACAGCACCATCTGTGAAATTCATCTGATAAGTGCAAACAACAACTACGGAAAAAGAGTCGAAACAGCAGGGTATCTTAGCGTTGTTTTTGATTAATTTATGCCGTTTGTATATATTTCCTGTTTAAAAATTGGATTTTTCAACTTCGAATATGATCCATTTATGCTCAATAGAAACAGCTGACATTTTAAATTCTGAAATTATTTTTGGGTATTTCTTATATGCCTAAGCACAGTAACGTAGTATACAGTAATTCTGCTTCGTATTCCAGAGCCATTAATGACAGATTCTCGACCTAGAAACTAGCTATTAATTTTGGTTCTCCACAGGGGCTGTTGGAACTTCTGAACACAGGAAGTTGATGTTCATGCCAAGTCTGACTGAAATAAGAGAGTCATTATCGGAGTTTATCAAGATGAGAACTAAATACAACCAACTTAGTGTCGGACATTTAAGTTAGTTACGTTAAATATTTGGGTTACTCATGTTGGTGATTTGGAAGTTCGTATTATCTATTCTCTGTTACAATTAACACTGCATCCTTACGTTATTTAACGACGATCTTTCAACTCAAAACTTTGTATAAGCAAGGAACTATATGTTAAAGTGATCATACAGGGCATAAGTGACCTGCTTTTGAGAAACACAATTACAAAATATAGTACAGAATTGTGACCATAAAACGCCCACATCAAGATGTGGGGGTATAACAGGCAATCTTCCAGATGTAATTCGGCCATCGCCCAAAACAAAATAATTCACAGAAGTTAATTATTTATCTGAATGCTGTTCACAGGGCATATATTTTAAGATGGCTGCAACTGGAAGATGAAACCCACATAGATGAAAAATTTCTTAGTTAATTATTCACGTATTTTCAACAGCACAGCATGATTACGAAAGAGAAATTGGTGAGGGCTTGGAAGACAGTCGACATCTACTACCTTACAGCACTTTCCATTTAACACAGTAAATTCTACTGGGTTTAAAGTTTTATTTATTCAGGCCTTTCATAGTTTTCCTCAGTGTTCCGAAGTAAATTTCAGGCTACAAGTTTCAAATATACCATTATCTAGTCTCTTCAGATCATTATGAACTCTCATTAATTTTCCCAATTCATCAACCTTTTATAGGCTAATTTTTGTGTAGTTCACTATCGTCAAGAAATAATAACAAAATACAATAAAATCAAAAATGAAACAAGCAATGTTGTTATCTACAAATACTTTATCTTTACATGTATGAATCTCACTCGATTCTTATGCTGGAATCCGAAAATTGAAAGTGGTTTTTAAAGTCAAACTTCAGACCGTATGTAAGTTACATGTTTGTTTACAAATCTGTGTTAAGATGACGCAGCAGTAAGCAAGCAAATATTTATCTTTTAAATTTCTTGCCTTTAACGATTTCAGTACAGTTGTAATCGGTTTATTTACTTATTTAACAATATTAATATTGTACAGAACTGAATAAAAATAAAGAACGTTAATAACAACATGGGAATCAAATACTCAGTTTTTCAGTCACTTCGTTTGTCAACTAGTTAGTATACAAATCAGTGAGTTAGTTATTCAATTGGTTTGTCCTGTAATATACTAGTCAGTCAGTGTTTCGAAATCTGACTAATGCCTCATTTCATTCAATATTTGTGACTCGAACATTCTGTGTAGTAGGTACCTAAAATGGCAATAACATAATCCATTTTGTAAATAATTAATTCCAGGTTGTTAGCCATTTTACTTGCTCGTATCAGTTTAATGTATTTTGTTTGTGGTCTTCAGAACCTACAACTGTAAGTAATCCATCACTTTAATCTCACGCAAATAAGTGCCTTGATATCATTAAATGCATTCAAGTATAAAATGTTAATTTTTTCGTAACTTAAACTTTCCTGCAACGGATCTAAAAGAATTTAAAAGAATTTTGCTTCGAATATGTATGGCATAAAATGTGGATTTAACTGAAACAACTCTTTAGAGAATTATTAACCCAGATTATTAGACACGGTGACAAATAATCCATTGTAGCGTCACAAATATTTCAGATGAACGTGTCAAATAAAAAACTAAAAAAATTAACTTTCAGGATTACATAAATAGAAAGGTGTAACAATAAAGATATATACATAATTAATATAATATAAGCCTGTTTAATTTTTAGAGAAATTTCCGAATATATATGGTATTTTCCTTTAACATAAATATATACCGAATGAGTTATTAAACCTGCGGTTGTAATAAATTAATCTCACAAAATTTGATCTAGTGAGAAAAGTTTAATTTTTTTACAAATAATTATAAAAATTTAAACATAGTATCTGCACGAATCAATTATAAATGGAAGTCAACCGGTTACTAGGCAGGATCTAGCCATATTCACTTGCGCACCGAACCTAAAGCAACTTTTAAATATGATGACTACCCGAAAGTCATCATATTGAAATCGCCGTAAAAGCTTAAATTTTTCAACTTTCAAATAGATAATGGTTGTAAATTTTAGAACGTATCATGAGATATGTCTTTGTGTGTTGTGAGGAATTTGCAATTTTACATCCACTCCTAAGCTGGAACAAAACTTCTGTCAGGAGTGGCGGTCGATGGTCGTTTAGACGTGTTACATCTGCCTCAATACAATCGACCGAGAGTTACTTCTATTCAACTATTACAGGAATTTGTACTACAAAAATACCAAAAGTTTCGTTGGTATTCTGTTTAACAATTTAGAGGGCTACTTGTTTTTAGCTGAAAACTCGGAACTAATTTGTAAGGAATTTAGTATAACCTTTCTGTCAACCATTTTGGCTTCGAATTTTGTTTTAGAGGTCACAATAGAATACGCTGTCATAACAACAACTAATTAACCGCGACAGCAATTGTCACACACCGTTTATCAGATGGGATCAATGATAATAATTTGACTCTCACTGATCTGAACTGACACAGAGGTCAGTGATTCGACTCCCATATGATGTAATTACACTCAAAATGGTTCAGTGTTTTGTAATGTGTCTTGCAATCAAGAACGTGAAGTAGGCAACTAGAAGTACTGACATTTCGTCCATTTAAGAATTATAATATTATTTTAATTATCATCGTTATTTCTGAATGTATTTTGGTTGGCAATAAAAATTAAATTTCAGGCTCTCATGACTGCGTTTAGGAAGATGGCAGCCTTGTAGGATATTTCATCGTGTAGTCTCGTAGAAGTTTACCTGATGATGGAGGTAATAATCACCTCTGAAACGTCGGTAAACTCCAACGAGATAACATGGCGCAAAATCCCACAAGGCCTTCATGTTCACGAAAATAAATGTTTTCCTTCTTTTGCTTATCGAATTACAATTAAGCATTTATTTACTGCTAATAAAACAATTCGGATAATTATATTGGGTCAATAGGACGATAAACGTATCCCTTTAGGGAAAAGATTGAAGAGTGTAAAGTTTTATTACAATAAACAGAATATTTTTTTTAAATATTTAGTAAATTTAATATTTGCTAATTATTATATTAAAATAGTCATGGTGATTGAAATAAAAACATTTTAAGTACAAAAGTTGAATAATTTAGAAACCTATATTTTGTTTTAAATTGCCCAGAAAATTGAAATTTTATAAAACAATGACTAAATCGTTAATATAATATGGCAGTTATACATGGACATGAGGTAACACATACAGGGGAAGAACAGAGCTGTAGAAATGAGAATCTGAGGGTTATTAGTTTAATATATTTTCACAAAAGGAGAAATAAAATGTCGAAAGAGAGCCAGAAACGTACGGCCAATAGTAGTTTAAGAAATTACTGTATTCACGGAAATCTGGAAAAACCACGAAGCCTACAAGGAAAAAAGCAATTAAGCAACGAAATACCAAAGCATACAAAACTGAAAAGGAAACATAAAGGTAAATTAATAATAAAAAGATACACTAAAAATAGAGAAATAATTATTACAAAATTAATAAAAAAACGCGGAGATAAATAAATGATAAAGAAATAAGAAACATGTCCTGAAACGGAAAAATAATTATATAGATTGGTAGGAAAATAATGCATTTATAATAGAAGGAAGGAGAAGAAAAGCATAAATAGGTAACATATTACATTATAATAATATTGTAGGTGCCAAGAATTAGGTAATGAAATATTAGCGTGACAAGCCACATTCAAGCAAACCCACCACGATCAATCGTGAAGATGCTCTTGTTTCTAATGCATTGCGAGAAAGTTTAATTTGCTGGAACGGAAATTTGAAGCCGTATTTCGTCCTACATATCTGCATCGGACAGATACTGTTAGCTCAGAATTAGATCTGCATGCCATCCCACAAATATTACGGGCTCCGACAGTGACGTATGCACTAAAATATAACAGATCTTACTTTCGGATAAATCATGCGAGTTAGTGAAATTCTCTGTATTGCACCAGCATTAATGTTGAATACTCTCCATTATTATAAGTATTGAATTTATATTCCTCTATTGGTTAGCGTACTAGTTCAAAATAAAAAACTAGAGTCTAAAACTCAAATGTCACTATTAATCTTAAAGCAATAAAAAAATAACTAAAATATGCCAATAATGACCACAAATCGCACAGAAATGAAACAAAGCCAACTCCTGGAAAATCGGAGGGTATGCATATGTTTATTCACAGTTTACTTAACAAACTTTCAGTGTCCCAGATTATATTACATTGGTTTATTAGTGATTAATTAATTAAGAATAAGTGCAGGAAAGCAGTCGTAGCCTACTATAGAGTCCTTCACCCAGAGAAGCTGAGGAAAAACACAGAAAGTCTCAGGACAGCCGGGCTTTGGCCAAGATTTAACTCGGAACCTCCCTGATGTAAAGCTGGGGCGATAACCACTTGACCGATAAGTTAGGTGCTGTGTTATCAATTGTGCCTCAGAAAATGGACAACGTCCAACATAATATAAGTAACAAAGTATTAACGGTCGTTAACACTCTTGAGGAGTCTATTGCTAGTTCATACACTGGACATATTTTAATTGTGTGATGTTAGGTGATATTTAAAGTATTCCACAAATGTGCCAGCTGAACTTCTGCAGGAGACTTGCTGTCCGTCGAGTCGTGTGCGGCCTAGCGTTATCACTGACCGCACTTCACAGTCGGCGGGAGCTGGAATAAGAACCTCCATCTTCAACAGCTGCAACGATGCTACTGTGAGAACGCGGGAAGTGCCGTTAGTGCATGCGCCATGCTACGTCATTGCTCTATCACGTACGCACAGTCGCTTCGCGCAATATAAGGTTTGCTAGCTGTGGGACGAGTGGGAAACTTACTTTGTGGACGCGCCTCGTAACATAAACACGTAGAATTGCCAGAATTAGATCCTACTAACTAGCTAACCCTTCGTTAACTTAAAGCAAAACATCCAACTTAATATGATACATATACAAATTAAACTAATCACCTAAGATAGTTCCCGACATTATTGTCGTCATACAGCAGTCAAGTAAGAAACTGTTCCAACAAAATTATCAGCCTATAATTATGTTTCTTCTTTAATATATGAGCGGTTTTTATAATAATCTTCACTGCTCAAATTTAAGGTAAAAAGATGCATCTACGAATATACTTTCACCTTTTAAGATGAACAAAAAATACATCGATATGGACATATCAGTTTCTAGTCCGTCGAAGATGAGAATTTACTGGTGAAAAACTGGGTTGATCCTCGCAAAGGGAGAGTCGAAAGTCGTAAAACGTTTGCCCATGTGGAGTATTTAGTTATAAAATGGCAGTAGCTACTCAAAAATATTATCTCAACGCTGCGAAATAGCACAATAAATGTGCTTTAACAGTTTAAGTGTTAACAACTTCATGATGCACGCAAACAGACATAATTGCTTGTTTGTTATTAAACAGAGTAATCACTCAAGGCCTGACATGTGTATTTCTTCATTTATATAATCCAGTTAATTGAAATTAATTGAATTGGATAGACATAAACGATAGCAGAAGCATGTATTAATTTTCCTTATAACTCCTAAGTACAAAACCCCTGTAATGCGAGCGAACAACTGTTGGAAACTGTATGTACATATACCAATACCACACTGTACAGCCGGGAGAAGGACAAAATACAAGCTTACGTAATTAAATAATTAATCGCTCTTTTCAAAGTTTATAATCTGGTCGTTAAGCCCTGTTAAACGTCTGTTTAATCCGAAGCTGCCGTAGTAGCATGTAGACTAAACCTCCTAGCGTGGGGACTCTAACAACGCTGTGCCCTCTTTAACTTGCAAAACACTCGCCAGGGAATGTAACACGTACAGTGAATGTCAGGTGGTGGGAAATAACCAATCAGGATCAAGTATACTTCGCTATCAGTACTATGCGCTCCAAGGTGCACTATTTCAGAGAATGTGTTATTGAACTTAAAGCAAAGCAAGATATTGTTAGCGAGGGTATTTTAAAAAGTATAATAAATTAAAAATAAATCCTTTACAGATAAATATCCCTACCTTTTCTAACATAAGATCAGAAATCAGTTACGTAAAAATTATGTGTCTTAGTTCATATCAGGGTACATTTGATCATTAACCCATCACCCCGTGTAATCAGTGTCTCTTCTTAAAGGAAGTAACCTTGATGTTAATGTCTTGTTCAAACTACCGTATCCAAGGATACATACGTATCCATATTTTATGCGCCTAAGACTATACATTCATCCCTGCTGTGAGGTTTTGAAAGGGATAAATATTAGGCAGCATTTAACCTGTATATGGCGCCATAATCCCTCATTTTAAATCAATTCTGTAATTACACACGAAGTTTCAAAACATCTCCTTGATGAAGCTAATGTTGCTTTGAATAAGGTTTCAGAAATGTATTCGTAATTAACACGGGCTTTGGAGGACAGTTACAATTTCGTAATACCCTGAAAAGCTGGTGACCTCACGAATCCGATAATGACCCCAGTGTACACACACAAACCCATATTCACACTGAACTAGTATCGTACTGCAGACCCCAGTACACATTTTAGCGTATTCCTGGACTAGAATCATGTCAATACTGATGAATACCATGCTGAATAGAATTCAACATTGAATTGACACGTACAAACAGCAACATAGCAATGAGATATTAATGTAAAAGCATGCAGATTAAATACGGACATGATACTGACGTGTTTGAATAGTTATAGTTTACATTATAAGTTTCTTAACAAAAATTTGAACTTTTTTAAATGTTTAACAAAAGATACGCAACGGAAACGATAGAACACATACACAATGATTTTCTGGAACCGTGTGAACTCGTCGGTGGAAATAAACGTTTCAGAGAAACACAGTGTCCATCTTCAGGGCTAAAATAGTGTTAACTGGGAAATGGAAGGCTTTATAATAAGGGGTTAAGGAAATTGAAGGCTAAGAGAGTGGGCCAATCAAGAACGTTAACTGAGGAAAACAAAGATCCCTGCTACCTATATACACGGTGCCAAAATCCATGAAAACCTCATAACCCTCACCGCCGTAAAAACCTTAAATCTGTGTTAATAAACTAAACTCTACTAAAACAATACCACGTTCTGTTCCACTTTCTTATAGCATATTACACTCCTTTTCTCGCCAAAAGGCACTAAATAATTCATTTTAGTGACACAAAAAACAACAAAAAGAGTTGTCAGTAATATCACAAGTCTTTAGGCAACTCTTATCCTGCTTCGAAGAAAGCCTGCTGTCAAACACAGAGGCTGCATTAACCTGACAGTAGCCGTCACCAAACTATAAGCTTCAAGGCCACGGAAGGACCCCCGCCCCCCTTACTTCCTCGCTCCTCAAAGTCGCCTTATCAGGTTTGCTCCGCTGCTAGTTCCGAGCTGTGCTGTTCGTCTCAGCTTCTCTGTGTTGCAAGCAGTACGAATTTGCTGTGTCCTTGAGGCACGGAACTTGGTGGCGGCTGCTATACTTATAGTAATATTATTAATATCAGTGGTAGCAGCAGTAACAGAACAGTTATTAAATCAATACATTGAAATTCCTGCCTGGGAAAAAAATGTTGATTCCGAAATAACATTAAAATAATACGGTGTTCCGGGTGTGTTTTGTAAATTGCAGTGATAACGAGATTTAAACACTAACATGACTTCAAGTTCACTGCTTAATGTGATTGTCATTTCCAATCCAGCCCTCACCATCAACGGATGCAACTTTGTAGCAGAAATTCGAAACCCAATCGCATTCTCTTCTCGCATAAGCCGTCATGCGAGTCGGAGTTTACAGACTGTGTGAATGACGTCAAAACGATCTAATATTGAAACTATACACCCATCCAAGTTGCTGTGATTGGACAACAGCAAACAAACCGTAGCCTGAACAACCAGGCACGTTCAGAAATCCATTTACAATTAAAAATATATGCCTCATACCAATTTACCGCCATGTCTAAATCAACTCTCTGGTCCACCCAGCTTCCATGTAAAGGGAATTAGGATCCTTGTTTTCGGGCTTGGCCCTTTTCCCGGGAGAAAAGTAACCGAAGCGAGAAAAATACGTGGAGGTATATTTCTCCACCACGTATACATGCAAACCTTAATGGTGTGATACTTAAACACGTGTAAAAATATACAGGGTGATTCAAAAAGGACTTTACAACTTTGAAAGTGTATAGAAATTTATTCAGAAGGCTTACAGAATCGGTTGAGGTGTCATTTTGTAGCAAAACAAATCAAGTTTTACCTCAAACAGTCA